>JANXHW010000008.1:2015000-2195000 GCA_026170595.1 Plestiodon gilberti rubricaudatus
CAGCCCCCAGCACTGATGCCCCTACATGAGTCCCATCCAGGGACTGCCACGGCCTTCCCTGGGAGAACCCAGCAGGGGCGCTGTGCGACCCCCATGGCACAGAGGGGAGGGGGGAGTCAGGGGGGCCTCTCAGGCAGCCAAACAGTGACAGCCAGGGCGTCCGCCCGTAATGCAGGTGCCTCTGTCGAAGGTCCGCCCGTAATGCAGGTGCCTCCGTCGAAAGTCTGCCCGTAATGAAGGCGCTTCCGTCGAAGGTCCGCCCGTAATGCAGGCGCCTCCGTCGAAGGTCCGCCCGTAATGCAGCCACTTCCGCCCAAAATCTGTCTGCATAAGAGGCGCCTGTTTATGCATCACCTTCATCTGCGGAGCGCCCCCTGTGTCCCTATCGGTCTCTGCAGACCCCTCTCTCGGAATCTGTCTCCCACCAGCCTTGTTGTCTGTCTGTCTGTCTCTGACCCACCCATGCCCCTCCCCAGCACCCCCTGTCTGCCTGCCTGTGTGTCTGCCTCTCCTCCCACTCCCTGATGATGGCTGCTGGCCACCCCCCACCCTGCTAGAGCGCCTGCCGAGAGGCGCCGTCGTCGCCCCATCTGGGGGCGTGATGAGCTGCGTGAGCCCTTCACGCTCGCAGCAGACAAGCCCAAGGCATCTCTTGGTCTTGGCCGGGGCACAGAGCAGCAGGCACGCCGGGATGCCTTCTTTGTGGGCATTGCCCCGGCCTTGGAGGCCCAGGGCTTCAGGCAGCGCACGGGCGAGTCAGGTCAGAGGCAGTTCCAGTCCTCATGAGACCCCCCTTGTGTGTGACGTTCCCACCCCCTCCCCTTCCCTTCCCTCCCCCGCTCACCCCCCAGTGCAGCCTCAACGTGGCTTGGGGGTGGCATCGCCTTCTGCAGGAGGGAGGGGACGGCCACTCTCCCCTGCAGCAGGTGGCTGATGCACAGGGTGCCCTGTGGCGGCTGGGCTCAGGCACCTCGCTCACCTGTCACCTGCCCTGCGCCCACCACATGACTGGCGCAACCCCCCTGCCTGCAGTCAGCCCCTTTGCGACCAGGCTGCGACAGACCCTGCGGCAGCTGCCATGGATGGACGCTGACACATGCAGACAGAGGCCTGCACATGCCTGAGCCAGACACGGAGCCTGGAGAAGAGCCTGCCTGCCTGGGAGGTAAGTGTTGCCTGGATCCTGGGGTGGTGCTGGGCCACAGAAACTGCAGCCTGCCTAACTCAGGCGTAACTCTGACCTACCTCAGGCATAACTTCTGCCTAACTTAGGCTGCACTTAGGCCACACTTATGCCTGACTTGGAGAGGAGTTGGGTTGGAATGGGCTGCTAGTTACTTAGATACATCCCTGGTATATAAAATATATATAAATATTCTTAAACATAAATAATATTTAATCTTTGCTAACTGGGCATAGAGGCATCTTTTAAAATGGTGTCATCTTATATTTAACAGGGGGAGAGCAACTGTCCTTCTCCACCCCCACATGGCGTCTTTTCCAGGGGCTAACACTGGTGTCTCTTCTGCATCTTGTTCTAGATTGTCCCCTTTGGGGACAGGGCGATATTGGCAATATTGATTTGGGGACAGGGCGATATTATTTTGCTACGTAAACCGTGTTGTGAACTACGTTTTTGGTTGAAAAGTGGTATAGAAATACTCTGAATGGTAATGATAATAATGATAATGATAACAACAACCATCATCATCATCGTCATCATCATCTTCATCATCAAAAGACAGGAGAGAAATGCCCTTAAATTGATCAATACCTATATATTACATTGAACAAATTAAATAACAATTAACAGGTCTTTCCAGAGCATTACAGAGCCTCCATTGTCCATTTGTTTGTTTCCAAACTTTTAAACAGAATGCCGTGGTCTTTTCCACACCCTTCACATTTTCTAAGGGCATTTTCCTCCAGTGGGCCAAGAGGCACTTCTCAAAGTGGTGGCTTATGTTTAGCAGAGGGAACAACTGCATGAGAAAAGGAGGTGTCGTTCCCACAATGCTTCGTTACTTTGTAGAATTAGTTACACAAGATGTGGCGATAACCATTAGCTGCTTGGATGACTTTCAAAGGGGATTGGAGGACACATTCATGAAGGACAGCTCTATCAATGGTTATCAATCATGGTGGCTATGTGCTACCCCTGGGTTCAGCAGCAGTCTGCTACTGAGCACCAGTTGCTGGGGAGCAATGGTGGGAGAAACGTCTGCCTTCATCTCCTACTTGTGGGCTTCCCAGAGGCAACCGCTGTGGTCACTGGACTAGATAGGCCTTGGGGTTAGACTAGATAGGTCCAGTAGGTCCATAGACTAGATAGGTCCAGCAGGTTTTTTCTTATGATCGTATTCATCTCTTGATTCTGTCCCTCCCAATGGCTGGAGTCTCCCTTGCATTTCTTTTTAAGTTGCATGTCCCTTCTGGGACAGAAAACCATCTTCTCATTTATTTATTTTTTTGCTTTGCAAGCTGTTTTGAGAACTTCTCTTGCCAAAAAGTGGTATATAAAACATATTTTTTTTGTATGTATTTTTTTCTGTTGTAAGCCGCCTTGGGTCCCTTCGGGGAGAAAGGCGGGATAAAAATACGGTAAATAAATAAAATAAATATTTTCATCATCCTCATCTTACAAACAGACCCTAACAGGCTGAGACCCGAAAAGCCCTCGCTAACATTAAATCTTGTTTTATAAAAAGAGTCCCCTTCACTTACACTTACTCAGAAGTTGCAACATGCAGAAAAAACTCTTCACAGTTTCTGCGTGTCCTGCTACAAATGCCACTGTCAGCTTGTGTGGAAAAAAATATGACAGGAAATTGCAAGGTTGCTGGGGTGCAGGGAGAGTTATAGCTGTATATGTAGTAGGATAACAGCCCATTCCAACCCAAGTGCTAAGCAGCCCAAGTCAGACCTAAAGTCAGCCTAAGTCGTTTAGGTCGAAGTTAGGTCTGGAATGCAACCATTTAGGGCGAAGTTAGGTCAAAGTTACGACCACGGACTAAGAACAGCCCATTCCAACCCAAGGGCTAAGCAGCACAAGTCAGACCTAAAGTTGACCTAAAAGTGGGCGGAACATGGGCGGACCGTGGGTGTAACGGGGGCGGCAACCAATTAACGTTGGATTCCAGACCCTGGCAAGCACAGACACGCCCCCTCCAACACAAACGCTGACACAAAATTTAGGTCGACCAAAAAGGTGAACCCAAATTCGAGGAGACCCATAGGAGCCATTTTACCTTACCTAAGCCAGCCCTCTCCTGAAAATTTCTAACACCCTACTCCTGAGTTAGGTCAGAGTTAGGACGGAGTTGGGCCTGCTAGGTCTGGAAACCGACAGAGTTATGCCTAAGATAGGGAGCCTATCAGCACCCAGCCCCACCCAGCCTCATTCCCACAAAAGCCCAGCCCCAGACCTCCAGTCACTCTCTCTCTCAGCACGTGGCGTGGGGTTCTGTCCCTCACAGCCACAAAGTGGGACTTTGTCGGTGGAGGGCAAAATTCACAAACACCCCACTTCTCTCTTCCCCTCTCTGCCTCCCTCTAGGGCAGAGAGGGCTGTTCTGGCTGTGGCCAACCTGTTTACAGCTGTGCCTGGGCAGCTGCCTCCATGCAAGTGTTTGCTAACCCATGTCTTTCTCGCAGCCCCTCTTCCCCCCCCCACAGGCAACAACACCAGCAGGTAAGAGCAGGGTTTGTGCTGACATGTGGTCTGACTGCTGCCTCTTTGCATTTAGAAATATAGGAAGGATACATGCCTCTTTACCAATGTGTTGTCTCATAGCTGTCTGCATAGCCTGCCATGACATGCCTCTCTACCAATGTGTTGTCTCATAGCTGTCTGCATAGCCTGCCATATGCCTCTCTACCAATGTCTTGTCTCATAGCTGCCTGCATAGCCTGCCATGACATGCCTCTCTACCAATGTGTTGTCTCATAGCTGCCTGCATAGCCTGCTATGATATGCCTCTTTACCAATGTGTTGTCTCATAGCTGCCTGCTTTGCCTGCTATGATATATAGGATACATTCCTCTTTACCACTGTTGTGTCTGATTGCTGCCTGTAGTCATGTGAGCAGACAATGCCACAAGTGTGGAACTGTTAGCCTTATGTAGACACCAGCTGTTCTCCCCCCCCCCTTTTCTCCACAGGGTCTACTGACAGGTCAGTATTGCTAGGTTTGCCATGGTTGTGACCCCCAAGTTGTGTTGTTGTCTCTCTCTTTGACCCTTTCCCCTTACAGGATCATGCTCTCCTTACACCCAGGTAAGCAGCTCAGACCATGCTAGGTGTGACACACATATCAGCTGTGTTTTATTTCTCTCCCTGCAGGCTTGTGCAACCGACAAACTGGCTTGTCTTCAATGGCGACTGCTTCCACACACCAGCTGCCATGTAACACCCCCTTGTTTTTTGTCTCCCCAGGAACGTCCACTATCACCTACCTTCCTGGGAGCACCTCTGAGGCTGCAGTGTGGTTGCCCCACTGTCGTCTGCCTCGATGCTGGCAGAGGTCAGGGAGCCAGCCCTGCAACCCTCCTCAGCAGAGGTCAGGGAGCCAGCCCTGCAACCCTCCTCAGCTGCTGGCGCTGCTGCTGCTCCACCTCCCTGGCTGTTGTACTTGCTGCCCCTCCCCTTTCTATGGAGCAGGCTGTGGTTCCACAGGGGAAGAGCCTGCATGTCCAGGTCCATGGGGCAGGTGTGCTGCTGCTGCTTTCTGATTGGCTGCTGTGACTACCCCTGGCAGCCTCGCCTGGCCATCTCTGCTAACGTTCCAGAACAATAAAGATGCCCCTCGGGCAGAGCCTCCTTGAAACATATGTGCCCAGTGTTTACACAAGCATTGCCCCACACACAGACAGCCCCCAGTACTGAAGCCCCTACATGAGTCCCATCCAGGGACTGCCACGGCCTTCCCTGGGAGAACCCAGCAGGGGCGCTGCAAGAAACCCCATGGCACAGAGGGGAGGGGGGAGTCAGGGGGGCCTCTCAGGCAGGCAAACAGTGACAGCCAGGGCGTCCGCCCGTAATGCAGGCGCCTCCGTCGAAGGTCCGCCCGTAATGCAGGCGCCTCCGTCGAAGGTCCGCCCGTAATGCAGGCGCCTCCGTCGAAGGTCCGCCCATAATGCAGGCGCCTCCGTCGAAGGTCCGCCTGTAATGCAGCCACTTCCGCCCAAAGTCTGTCTGCATAAGAGGTGCCTGTTTATGCATCACCTTCATCTGCGGAGCGCCCCCTGTGTCCCTATCGGTCTCTGCAGACCCCTCTCTCGGAATCTGTCTCCCACCAGCCTTGTTGTCTGTCTGTCTGTCTCTGACCCACCCATGCCCCTCCCCAGAACCCCCTTTCTGCCTGCCTGTGTGTCTGCCTCCCCTCCCACTCCCTAATGATGGCTGCTGGCCACCCCCCACCCTGCCAGAGCGCCTGCACATGCCTGAGCCAGACACGGAGCCTGGAGAAGAGCCTGCCTGCCTGGGAGGTAAGTGTTGCCTGGATCCTGGGGTGGTGCTGGGCCACAGAAACTGCAGCCTGCCTAACTCAGGCATAACTCTGACCTACCTCAGGCATAACTTCTGCCTAACTTAGGCTGCACTTAGGCCACACTTATGCCTGACTTGGAGAGGAGTTGGGTTGGAATGGGCTGTAAGAAACTTAGGATCCATGAAACACATGGCATGGTTACTGTGACTTCATGTAACGAATGAGGTTTTCTTTCTAACCATGGGGGTGTCAATGCAAACACTGGCCTTCATGTCAACAGTTGACTAATGTTCCATTATAGGAGGTTGTTGTTGTTGTTCAGTTGTTAAGTCGTGTCCGACCCTTCGTGATCCCATGAACCATATCCCGCCAGGCCTTCTTGTCCTCCACTATCTTCCTGAGTTCGCTCATTTTCATGTTCGTTGCATTGGTGATGCTGTCTAACCATCTCATCCTTTGCCTTCCCCTTCTCCTTTTGCCTTCAATCTTTCCCAGCATCAGAGTCTTCTCCAGAAAGTCCTCTCTTCGCATTAGGTGGCCAAAATATTTGAGTTTCAGCCTTAGTACCTGTCCTTCCAGGGAACAGTCAGGGTTGATTTCATTTAGGATTGACTGATTTGATTTCCTAGCAGTCCAAGGGACTCTCAAGGAGTCTTCTCCAGCACCACAGTTCAAAAGCATCTATTCTTCGGCGCTCAGCCTTCCTTATGGTCCAACTCTCGCAACCATACATTGCTACTGGGAACACCATCGCCCTGACTATACGAACTTTTGTTGGCATGGTGATATCTCTGCTTTTTATTATGCTATCTAAATTTGCCATAGCTTTCCTTCCAAGGAGTAAGCGTCTTTTAATTTCATGGCTGCTGTCTCCGTCTGCAGTGATCTTGGAACCCAAAAAAGTAAAATCTGTTACTGCTTCCATTTCTGCCCCTTCTATTTGCCAGGAATTGATGGGACCAGATGCTATGATCTTAGTTTTATTATAGGAGGTACAGCTTGCAAAAAAGGGAATACCATGACGAGTCCCAAAATATCAATATGAAATAAACTGGGGATTTAACAGGGACATTTTCTGACCCCATAATACTGAGTAAAAACCCATGGTCTTTTGTTTCAACTACTGGGGAGCTGGCGCAGTGTTATGGCTAAGGGACTAAGCTATGAATCAAGACTTCCCCGGATGGAATCTGGCTTCTGCCATGAACACATGAGGTGGACAGGCAAAGGCTAGTTCCATCATGTTCCCCACAGACAGGGCTGGCCCAGAACCTTCTGATGCTTGAGGTGGTGTGCCAAATGCTTCCCCCCATTGCACAATGATGTGCCAGCCTCTGATCCTCACACTCGCCAGTGTTCTAGCTCAGCACTCTCCTCCCCTTCACATTTCCTCTTCTTCTCTTTCCCCCTCTTCCTTTTTCAATCCGAGTGGAAGGAGAAAGAGGAACAGTGGAGGCAAGTAGGTGGACAGAGATGTGCAACCCCCCCACACACACACATACCAACATACTGCCTGAGGCAACTGTCTCAGTTGGCCTCATGGATGGACTGGCTACACCTTAGGCAAATCACTCATGTTTACAGGTGACTTCAGCCAGCAAGACAAATCGCATACTACAGAAGAAAGCCAATGGATCGCCTGGAGTTAGATCTCTTGCCTCTTATGATCCTACCATAGTTGCACAGATTGAAAAGCACCTGGAGTCTGATGCCAGGGCCTTATAGTCCCTGTTCAAATAAAGCAAAAATGGCCATTGATGTCTTAGGCAAAATACTGGCTCAAGTAGCAGGAAAATGCTCCTGTCAACCTAGCAGTTCGATAGCATGTTAATGCGACTACTCGGATCATATGGTGATGTATCAGATTTGTAAGCAAACATAGGTACCGCTTGCAGGAAGGTAACAGTCTTCCATTTCCAGTCACATGCTACACGCTGCGGCAAAGAGAATCATGCCAGCCACATGACCATGGAAGTGTCTTCAGACAGCGCTGGCTCTTCGGCTTCGTAATTGGGATGAACACCACACCCTACAGTCAGACACGACTGGACTTGAATGTCAAGGGATACCTTTACCTTTACTAGCAGGAAAATGGCCTGGAGATTTTCTGGTTGCATTTGGAGCTGAGAGGGTTGGGCTAGATGGACCAGTGCTCTGACTTGGTCTAAGGCAGGGGTGGCCAACCTTCCACCATTAGAGCCTCTGTGTTCTTAAGAGTTGTATAGAAGACAGAATCTTGGCAGCTGCAAGTGCTGATGGTGCTGCTAAAGCAGCTGCACCTCCTGAAACGCCCTCAACTATACAACCGTTAAAGGTCCAGGAGCATTCATGTTGAAAGATTGGCCACCCCTGGTCTAAGGCATCTTCATACATTCATCTCAGTAGTTGCATAGGATCTCAGGTAGGAGTGGTGGGAGACTTCTCCTGCCCAAGACCCTGGAGAGCTTCTACCAGTCAGAGGAGACAATACTCGGTGAGATGGAGCAGTCAAACACAGTTTCGTATCATATGGTGATGATCAGATCTTATTTGTAAGCAAGAATTGCATTGCATCACATTTTTAAATGCCCAAAGTGTGTCACATGAATTATCATCTTCTTCGTCTTATCATAACTCTATCACGTATCTGACAGCACAATCCTAGGCATGTTGACTCAGCAGTAAGGAAAGTGCATCTAGAATTGCAGCTCAAGTTCCATATTGAAGACGGGCTTGCCTAAGGCCCCTAAGGCTGCAATCCTATGACCCTTAGAGTAAGTCTCATTGAACACAATGGGACTTACTTCTGAGTAGACTTGCCTAGGATTGTGCTGTTAGTGAGATTGTGGCAGGGGCAAAATTCAAGCCAAGGAAGCCCGTAGTCATAGCTCTGTTCCTTAGTCATTGTTCTACACTGGCTCTCCAGTGCTATGTAAGGACTCAACACATGAAATTAAGGGCTCTGCTGGATCAGGCCAATGGCTCTTATAGTCCAGCATCCTGCTTCCCATGATGCTCCAGGAAGCCCACAATAGTCCTCCTCAATGCTGCTTGCCAGAAAGCCTCACTGCCTTGAAACCTGGAGATTGCACGTTACCTTCATGATCAGTGGCCATTGTTGACATCTGCTATGGATCCATCCAACCCTCCTTGGAAGCCACCTCCGTGAGGGTCTGTCACCCCATTTTGTGGCCGTGAGTGTCATAAAGCAAATGATTTCTTTGCCTGAAGGACTATACTCTCTTGCCAATCGTGAAAAAACAAATGTTACTGGGTCTGGAGGTCTGGACCTCAGTCTGGAGCTCCATTCCTTGTGGACCTGGATCAGTGAGTATCACGCCACCCTTGGTCTGTTCTATGTTTTGTCCCCATTACAAAAGGAAGAGCCATTATAATGCTGTTGGACATCCACTGCCATCCAGTTCATCTAGCCACAAAAGGCTCTAAAAATAACTCCTTCTTTTGGCTAAAGATGGAATCAAAAGACCCCACTTTATGTTGTGTTAGGAACTCCAGGAGACCATAAATGTCAGGCCATCCACCTGATGTTTCTGAGCTGTTTATTCTGCTTTTCTGAGAGCTATTTGATTTCTTTCTAATTTAAGGACCAAGGGTTTGGAAGAGGGTCGTTCTTGGTGACTTCGCCTATTCAGAGTATCCCTCGGTGGTCTCTTCTGACCTCAGTTGCTTTGTAAAGGATTTTCTGATGGCTCTGTGCCAATTATTGGCAGATTACAGGGCTCTGCTTCCAGAAGACCAAATTACAGTATCTAACGCTTGGATGTCGTTTGCTTGGTTAGTAGGCTGCCATTAGTGTGTGTGTGTGTGTGTGTGTGTGTGTGTGTGTGTGTGTGTGTGTGTGCGTGTGTGTTTCCCCTTTCAATGTGGACAATGCCTTATCAAAGCTTGCTTTGTGCAAGGAGAGCTTGCCTCAGAGTAATTCCTAACAGAGCACAATCCAATCAAATTTAGGCTTTTTCAAGACCCATTTATTTTAATGAGAAGGACTGAAAGCACATACTTTTTTGTGACTACAATTACACAATTAGGATATTTCAGGATGAATAGTCCCACTGATTTCTGCACTAGTGAGATCTCATTTAGAATACTGTGTCAAGTTTTGGGCACCACATTTTTAAAAGGGCGTTGCCAACTAGAGTGGGTTCAGAGAAGGGCAACTAAGATGGTGAGAGATCTGAAAACCAAGTCCTATAAGGAATGGTTAAAAGAACTTGGCATGTTTAGCCTGGAGGAGAGAAGCTTAAGGGGAGACAGGATAGGCATCTTCAAGCATCTAAATGGCTGCCATGCAGAAGAATGGAAGAATTTGAACTCTGTGACTCCTGAGGGCAGGACTAGAACCAAGAGGTTGAAACCACTGGCGTCACTACAGGGGGGGGGGGCGGAGCTGTAAGTACTTCCATGATCGGAGCCTCTGTTACACGGAAGAACGAAGCGCCCCGCCCCCGCGCCTTCCGACCTAGTCAAAGCGGTGAATGCGCGTTGTTTTCACCGCTTTGAATGGGTTGGAAGGCGCAGGGCGGGGCGCTTCGTTCTTCCGTGTAATGGAGGCTCCGATCATGGAAGGACTTACAGCTCCGCCCCCCCCCCCCTGTAGTGACGCCAGTGGTTGAAACTACAGGGAAGGAGATTTACATGCGGTGTAGATAGGCCAGCAGAGAGAGCGCTCCATCGGCCTTTGGTGTTGCAAAAGTGCTATAAAGCACTTTCGTGGCACTGAACAAGTAAGTGGCGACGGTGGGGAGGCCGGCACCGCTCACTAGGCCACCCCGACGAGCTGCTCCACCAGACACAGATATGTCCTGCCATGGGGAGGGAAGGCTGGGGTGGCAAGGGAGGGGACGATTGGCCGGGCTGACCTGGGAGGGGGCGGGGATATCGATGGCGCACTCCGCCATATTCCCGTCCCCTTCCCAGGCCAGGCTGGCCTTATACGACCTTCCCAGACACATGCCAGCTAAAGATCTGGCATGCATCTGAGAAGGCCCATTGGCGATTCCGGCGCTTACACCTGGGGAAGGGGATGAACGTCCTCTTCCCCCAAAGTGAACCCCGGCCACGCCATTGCGGGCTGCATCCTGCATGGCTGGCCGCTGCAACATGCACAGGATTGGGCTGCACGACTGGACAGGAGGAATAATTTCCTAATTGTAAGAGCTGTCCAACACTGGAACAGTCTGCCTCATGCAATTGTGTGAGCTTTTGAAGCAGAGGTTGGATGGCCGCTTGTAAGAGAGACTGCTGCAGTTGCCTGCACTGGGCAGGAGGTTGGACTAGATTACCTCAAGGGAACCTTCCCATTTGAACATGCTACAAGTCTGTGGGATTCCATCCAGGGCTGTCTGATTCACAGACTGAATTACAACACCAGGCTCATTCTCAACAACCAATAGAACGGACAACTCTGAATGCATGTCTTCAGAAACAAGACCAGCTGTTGTGGGATAGATGCACTCAGGAGAATTTCAGAAGCATTTGCTTGAGTGATTTGGCAATGGAAATAAAATAACCAAGGATTTATGGACTTGGGATGTGAGAACTGAGGTTCTAAGTGACTGATGAAAACCCATTTGGCATCCCTTGAAAATTCCCAGGTGCTCCTTCTTGGGAAGAACCCTGAAGTTTGGGTCAAATTTCACTTTTAGTTTTGAAATTTCACTGCCAACCCTACGTGTCAAAACTCTGAGCCAGAAAGTTGAATTTCCCAACAGTTAGTACAGCTTTCAAATGTCATCTCCCATTTGCCTTAGATTTTCAGTCTTGTCTGAAATGAGACATACATATCCACCTTTCTACTCCAATATTCTCCTGGTAGATGCAAGATGGGGAGAAAGTGTGATTTCTCTCCCCTTCCCCCCCCCCTCGATCGGTTGCAGGTCTCTTCTGCATTGCTTTTCTCCCCAAACAGAAAGGAATCCATCAAGATAATTTCCCGTTATTAGATCTGAAGTGTTTGGAATTTGCAATGCCTTTTCATTTAAAAAGAATTGATGCCTATAACTTGTAATGTGCTCGCCGTTTGCCGGATTGCCTGACAGCTCGAAGTACATTACAGGTAGCTAATCCTGGCTGCTGAGCTCCATTAAAGGAGAGATCGTATCTGTTAATACAACCATACTGTTGGGTCATTGTGCTGATGTAAGGCACACAGCTGCCTGGAGAAAGATTATTACGTGAACTGCAGGGCTGGGTGTTGTGTTCTCTCTCCCCCATTTTGAAAACTTGCGAACGTGTGAGAGATATCCCAGTCCTGATTGATTAAAGATGTGGGAAGGGGATTATGAGCTCTCTGGAACGCTTGATGTGTTTATCACCAGGGCTTCATGCAAACCACTAACAAATGATAACATAAAAAGAAAACCATAGGACTGAGGTGGAAAGAGAAAATATTGGGACGATGGTAGTTATTTCCATTTACACGTAGTCCTCAACTCACAGACTTCTGACTTACAGATGCCCCAACATATGGACAGCTGCATCTGTACTCAGTCTGTCCGGTCTTGTGCTTTTGCACATGTGCAATAGTGCTGTTCCAACTTACATCAGTTCCGACTTCTGGACAAACCTCCGGAATGGAACCAGAACTACAGGGACTACCTGTATTTTTTAGTAATATTAATTACCCTCGCACCCAAAACAGCCATGTGTGACAGTGGCTGGAGTTAAACAGGGTCACTTTATTTATTTATTTATTATTTATTTAGAATTGCAGCAGGGCAAACTATCCCCCGAAACGTGCGGGTAACTAGGTTAGGGGAAATGGCACTAGCTGTCCACCTCCCCCAGGTGATCAGGATGATCAACGGTCCTACCATCTGACTCAAGGTAGCACTCTGACATCGACCCCATAAGGCCAAGGCAGCTGGAAAGTGCAGTCCCACAGGTCGAGCCTTGTGCTAGCCAAGTCACTTTCAGCTAGGGGGGTTGCCAGCCAGCCTCACTGAGCCAGGCAAACATTGTATGAGTGGTCCTGGCTTAGCCCCCTAACCTTGTTGCCTCAGAATGGACACCAAAAAATTATACCTTACTGACCCAACCTGCACATCACCTGCCATGCAGGGGGTCTAGCCTAGCACTTAGCTCCCACTGCCCCACCAGGTTCAACAAGCTGCAGATCAGCTAAAAATAAATCAGCCCCAATGGGTGAGAGATGGACCCCGTCACTTCGAAATAAGGAGGGCAGTGCAAATCTGATGCCCAGATGTGTAATAACTGCCCCACCCAGCACTGAAACCACCCTCCTCAGGTAACCATTGACCTTTGTCCGGCAAGGTCAGTTTTCCGAACAATGTGAGCCCCGGCCCACCTCCAAACTCTGTGGGGGATTGGACCAGGGGATCATGATTCCAGGGTACCAACATTTAACCAAGCTGAGATCCCTGCAGACCTGAAGCCTCAAGGACAACGTAATCCTCTGGTAGAGGTCATTCTCACCGAGGTGTATGATCAAAACCGGGGTGGGGGGGTGGAGTCCAAATGCAGTATTCAGAAAAAAGTGGAATAAACTGTCCTCAGTACATGTCTCTTCTGGCTGCCCAGCAAACGTTGGCAATGGCACCCAGCCCAGCTGGCTGCCAAATTTGCTAAAAGTGGCTCTCTTTCAGGCCCAGAAGACAATGGAATGGCCACAGAACAGGGCATTGACTGGGAAGGTCCAGAAATGACCAGTTAAAGAGAAACATAACAGATAAGCTGGGGACATAAACTACAAAGCAAAAGTGGTGGAGGCAACTGCTCCAAAGCCCCCCACCAACTGCAAGGTAGCACAAACAGATAATAACAGCAAGACCCATAAAGGCCAACAATGTAAGTGGCCCTTCACAAGAAAACCGTGACACCAGCTGCTTACTGGGCCAACACTTACAGAAAAACCCCAGCCAGGGCAATGGAGAGATCCCTTGAAGAGCTGAGCTGGCAAGCTAGCAGAAACAGCAGAGGCGATCACCATTTCGCTCCTGCTTGCCAACATGTATCAACCCTCAGACTGCATGCATAGACAGCAAACAATACTCATCGACAAGGTGATGAGAAATGCAAAGCGGGGGGGTCAAGCCCACTAAGGAACAGTGATGTAGACTTGAGTCTATTGACTCGGATTTGAGTCGGACTCAAGTCGCGTCAATGACTTGACTCGGACTTGACTCGGTGATTGTAAAAGACTCAAAAGACTCGACTTGAGACATGGAGCCTTTTACGACATGTCGAATTTTATTCAGGTTTAATCCTGTTTTTCCCATTAAATAGATAAGGACTCGCAACTCACAACCAAAGACTTGGGATTTGGGGGCAAAGACTTGGGACTTGACTCAAGACTTGGAGTCAGAGACTTGATCCACATCCCTGCTAAGGAATATAATGCTTGAACGCAGTGGAACACCAGTGGCCGATCTGCTGAATCACTGCTACCAAAAGCCCCAGGCTGGCAGCAGCCAAAGCAGCACCAATCCAAAGAGAGTGTAATCCAAGAGAACCCTGGGAAAAACCAAGGAGGTCCAAACCCATAAAAAATGGCTCTGAACTGAAACAATGTAAGAGTCCCATCAGTGTGCTGAAACGAGAAACCGGGATTACAAGATCTAACTGAGAGGAATGCCTCCAAGGCCCGAACAGGGCACGGCATGAGATCCGCTGACCAGCCCAGCTTCATCTTTTGCTCATGACCTTTCTTATCCATTTTGGAAAAACAGAGCCAAAGAATTTAAAGCAGAATCTTACCATGCTGAGAAATGTACCAGTTTGTAAAGTGATAGCCCAGCCGGACCCAAGCTGCGCACCAAACGTTGCCTCAAATCCCTCGCAGGCTCCTCCAACGATGCTCCAGGTAGGGCAGGAAGGCTGCCAACAGCCGTTAAGGACAGAGAATGCAAGTGCGGCCTCACCAAAAAAAACAACAACCCCAAGGCCAAGTTCTGAAAAGAGCTCCTTTTGGATCACTGTCCAGGGCACAACTGAAGATCAGGCGCATCGCTAGGGTGAGGCGCGCGTGGCGCCCCGCCCCTGGGTGGGACCGCCAGAAGGCAACGCGTGCGGAGGGCGACGCGTGAACCCACGCACCGTCAACTCCCCTGCGCACGTCGCCCTCTGGAGGCTCCGCTCCAAGGCCTTCTCCCGGCCTCGGGCCAGGAGAAGGCCTTGGAGCGACCTCCCGGCCGACGCGCCAGGGCAGGCCCACTGCGTCACAACGTAATGGTCTGCGCATGCGCAAAAAATGTTATAAATAATGTTGTGACGGAGTGGGCCTTCGTTAGAAGGCCCTGGCGCGTCGGCCTGGAGGTCGCTCCGAGGCCGGGAGAAGACCTTGGAGTGGAGCTAGCTGCAACGGGGGGGCAGAGCCGGGGGGCACCCAGGGCGGCGACCCAGCGGGTCGCCCCCCAAAATCGGGGCATGGCCTAACGGCCACAACAAGAATCATTAGGGTGGCGCGCGCCCCCCCGCTTTTGGGCGGCACGCGCCCTAGTGACTCCACTGCTGAGGATGTCTCTGAAAAGGAGAGAAACTCTGGGGACTTCTCCTTCTCCTTCAGCAGGTGCTGCCTTTAAAACGTTTTCAAAGGACTACTGCCAAGAAGCATCAGGCCCAGCAGGAGGAAGAGGAAACGTGGAGGGGAGGAGAGTGCTGAGCTATTGGAGCTCTCCCATTGGAGAGTGGGAGGAGCAGAGGCTGGGACTTCATTGGGTAAGGGGGCAGCAGTGTAGGGTAGGGGCGGGGCTGTAAGTATAGCTCCGTCGTAGTCTCTTTACCGAGCGAGCAGGAGGCAGCCCCGCCCCCTCACTGTTGGAGCCAGTCCCCTGCGGAGAAAGCAGCAGGCACGGTCTCACGCTGGCTGGCAAGCCCCATGGCTGGAAGTGGCAAGGACTAGCACATGGCGTGGCCTGTGGGTCTGAACAGTCCAGCTGCCTCGACCTTTCAGGGTCAGCCACGATAGGCTTACTCAGCTTGACTGAGTGTTGCCTTGAGTCAGGTGGCAAGCCCATTGATCATCCTGATGGCCTGGGGGAGGCAGACGGCTAGTGCCGTTTCTCTCGCCTTAGTGACCTGGCTCCAACAGTGAGGGGGCGGGGCTGCCTCCTGCTCGCTCGGTAAAGAGACTACGACGGAGCTATACTTACAGCCCCACCCCTACCGAAGCGACGCCACTGGGGGGCAGCATTTGGCATGTCAGCTCAGGCATCAGGGGGTCTTGGGCCAGCCTTGGTGCACCTTCACCCTCCTCTCTCCCCACCGAACTATTGAGCTGTGCACAGGGTCTTAGTACACAAGATAGCTTTCCCCCAAATGCACATATTAATGCATACCTGATAACACAGATAAGCTGGGGTGCAGCATTTGGTAGACTGCCTCAAACCCTGCTGGATGGCAGGAGTTCTCCAGGTCACAGATGGGGAGTCTTTCCCAGTCCTGATCAGCAATGCCAGGGGTTGAACCTGCAACCTCTTGCACATAAAGAACATGTTGTACCTCTGAGCTACAGCCTAAAACAAGCTAAAACAAGTTTCCCTTTGCATCATTCAGTGGTGAAGCTCCCCATAATCAAGAATCTGATAAGGGGTTTAAAACTAACTGAGGCCGAGACAAAGGAACCCAGCATCTGCTTCTCCCTTTTTGCCACAAATATCTCTGCCTGAAAACCTGGCTGGTTGTAGTTTTATATCTGGCTCCGGTCAGGAGCCCCAGGGAAAGATGGCTCTCACCTATCGGTCGGGGGGGATTTTGAGATGAAATAGTGTTTTCTCGAGGGGGGAAACAGCCATTTGAGATTGCCTCATTAGTTCAGGAGCATTTGCATGCCAGTGGCTGAAGGCAAAAGATGACCTTAAGTTGCATTATCATCGAGAACATGATGTTTCACTCTGGGGTGTGAGAAGACAGCAGGAAATTAAGGCTGCTGACATTAGGAATGGGGGCTGTGATGGCTCCTCATAATAGCATGGCATAAATAAGGAAAGGAAATAAGAGGTTGTGCAGTCACTGGTAGGAAACAGTTTCAGTCCTCCCTAGACATTCATTGTTCACCCGATAGCCACAGCCAGCTTGCATATTCAGTTTGCAGTTAAGAACTAGACGGACCATTGATCCATCAAGGTTTGACTGGTAGCATCACTCCAGAGGGGAATCTTTCCCAGCCTCACCTGGAGATGCTGCCAGAAAATGTATGGTACATTATCTTTGGAAAGCCAGTGTTCTTTCATTTAACCATGGATGCTCCTGATGGATCTATGATATTGCCTTATCAGGCTACTGGTCAACCTAGCTGACTATTGACACTGGAGCTCCCCCGTCAGGTGCCTGGACGTCTGTGGAGGTGTCTGGTGGTCTTTGCCTCTTGTTGTCGTCCTTCCTACCTAATCTGTGCTCCACAGGTTTGCGTTGTGAAAGGATGCATAGAAGCAGAGGGCACATAGGCAGCAACTTCTCAGAGTTCTTGGGGCACTATAAAGCTGGGGATCCCTGATCTCCTCTGAGTGGAAGCAGCTCTCCAAAATGTCAGGCAACCGAGTTTCCAATCTCTAGCTGGAGATGCAAAGGATTGCCTGCACAATCCTGCGCAAGTTACGGGCGGCAGACCTAGTGTCCGCCGCCCAGAATAGTCTCAAACGTGCCATAAGACACGTTTGCATACTACTTTACAGCCAGGAATGCAAGCGCTAGGCCAGCCTTCACAGCTCCACCGGCCGAGGACTTGGGCCACTGCTGGACCCAAGGAAGGTAGGATCCGGCAGACGGATGGGAGGGTCGGTGGACGGGGGGGGAGGAACGGCGGAGCCGGGAGGGCGGCCATAGGCCCAACCTATGGGTGGCCATAGGCCCGGGTCAGGGCAGGGACATGCGCCCGCCATATCCCGGTCCCCACCGGGATTCGCATGGCGGCTGGGCCGTTACACGGTGTCCTCCGACTTCCGCCAGAAAAAGAGCTACCGACCCCAGTTGCCGTTTTACTCGGGGAAGGGGACAATCGTCCCCTTCCGCAAGTAGACTTTCTGCCGCGGACTGCCTGCTGCAGGCTGCCCGCGGCGGAGCACTGCCCTTCAGCATTTTCTCACTCTTGTTCCAAATCTTTACGTAGGATTGGGCTGTGCATCTCTTTGCTATGCAATCCCCAACTGCGTCTAACTAGATGTTTCTTCTAGATGTTCTAGATTTATTGCTCTTGATCATCTTGTCCTAGATTTTCTGACAGCAGCTCTACAGAATGTCAGACAGGGGATTTTCCCAGCTCTACCTTGAGATGCCAAAGACTGAATCTGAGACTTTCTTTGCCAAACTCCAGCTACATCTATAACTAGAATGTTTCACCTCTATGTTCTAGCTTTCTTGCGGGAAGTTTTTTTTTTTTTTCATGGAGGATTATTATCCTCCATGAAGGGGTAGAGTGGATTATTATAAACATTAAAAACTGGCACCCTGCAGGCTTGCAGTCTAATATAGTTTTATCCACTCTACCCCTTCAAGATCTTACCACCCAAATTATGTTCCATGTGCAACTGAGGTCCTTAGTCAACCACCAGCCTAACAAGAAGGTATTACACTAAACTCTCACAAGCATCGTTCAACTTGTGAGACCAGCAAGTCGATTTTGCTCGGTTCTGAGGAAATTTTCAACGACGTCGAGTCAGAAGCAGCCTGGCAAGCAGATTCTGTGGAAGGATCAGAGGGCCACATTTGCATTTAATAAATAGAGATGTTATCATGGAGAATTAATGTCCTTTGATATACATCTTGGCAGCAGAGGAGGGGGTGCAGCTCCTCATTATCTTGCAGAGGTTGTGGGGTCAAACTAGGACAAGGAGAAGTGATTTATGTGTTTTCTTTGTCAGAGAGATGAGAATATGTAAAGGAAATAATGACTTGCGGAGACTATTAGAGGAGCTCTTCCAGAATCTCAAAGGCCAGCATTGCACTAGATTTCCTTTTCCTTATTAGCACCCAAGTCCCCCATTTCTTTGTTCCATCCCATTTTCCTCTCTGCCTCATGTGTCCTAAAAGACTTTGCTTCTCCTCTGCAGCCTCCCATAGACCATGGTTGGCAATTAACATTTGAGGGCTACAGGAGCCTTTTCTGGGAAAATCGTTCCTGAAGTGAGTGGCCACAAGGGGTATCAGTAGCATCAAACAGTGACAGAGCATGTACTTTGCATGTTGACTGTCCCCAGGTTCAATTCCTGGCATCTAAGACTGGCCAAAACTCTGAAGATCTGCTCTCAGTCACCCCTGGGCTACATGGACCAGTGGTTCACAGCAGGGAGCTTTAGTCATTCAGCAGAGGAGCAATTACACCCAGTTCTCTTTCTGCAGAGTTTTCATCTTTGATCTGCACTTTTCTTTGGCAGGCAGTGCTGCTACTAGAGCAGAAGGAGCATGCCAGGTCTTGGGAATTAGTAACTGCTTGTCTTCTGGGCAGAGTCTAGGGACTCCATCACACCTAAAACTGAGCTCCTCCCCCCCCCGATCACCCCACTCTACAACAGCCTTTCTAGAGGTCATCAGTGGTAGCTGGTACAACTGCTAGAGGAGGAGGAGGATTCCGAGATCTGGGAATGAATCTCTTCATCCCTAGAGACAGACCATACCTATGACTGAGCTCTTCTTGTCAATTCCTTTTAAATAGATGTTATGTTTACAATGTCATTTTGAGATCATTTGATCTCTTTTATTCCCTAAAACTATTACTGTTTTTAGATTACTGTCCCCTTGGGGGGACAGGACTATTAACAAGTAGAAAACAACAAGCAAAACCGAAAATGCTGTGAGTTGTTTTGAGCCCAGGGGACGCAGTAGGATACAAATGGAACAAACAAAGAAAGTCACAGCCCTTCAGCATTTTCTCACTCTTGTTCCAAAGGTTATGACCATTTCAGTGTGTGTGCTGCTTCATTCTTGCTGTATCCTTTGGTTGACCCAGTTGAAAAGAAAATCAATGACAGCTGACTAGGACCATTGAACAATTCCCTAAGTGGTCAAGGTAAGGCCTATTGCTCAATGGGATTTGGATCACTTCAGAGGATCTTGTCTTCTGTAAGCTCAAAAGCATCCTCCGCCCCAGTTAGGTCTGGCACTGAAGTATCACACAAGAAAAATCTGAAGCCCATTTCAGGAATCCTCCCAAAGAGAAAGGTCTGGAGATCTGCACAGAACTTCTCAGGGAGGATCTCCAGCAGCCATACTGTCATGCAAAGTACCTGTTGCCCTCCCCACTGTGATATGCTTTGTGACCACTGTACATAACCAAATCAACGCCAAGGAGGGCTTTGTCTCCATCACAAATACCCCAATACACCAACCAGCCTCCAGTATTTAGGTAAGGTGGGGTGCATGGTTTTCCTCCCACTACTAAGCTAAGAGACAATGACTAGCCCAAATGTCATCCAGAAAGCTTGTATGGCTGGATCAGGGGTTTGAACCCAGCAAACTATTCACTTCTCAGGGTTGGGCTGTGGCCAGCAATGGTAGGAGAGACTCAGGAATCAGAAGTGAGGATGAGGATGCAAACTAGGAGCTCGGGGTCAAGGAGTCAGGACTGAGAAGGAAGCCAGGAATCAAAACTGGGAAGGAAGCCAGGAGTCAGTCCTACTATGAACAGGCTCCCTATTCTAGATGATCCAAAATGGCCAGTCTGAATGGATGGGGCAAGTCTACTGCTTGCAAATCCTTTATTCTTGTGATGCAGCTCACAGCTTACAGAACCTCAAGGTGCTCAGTTCCAGCCTCATTCGCTCCAACATACCAGCTCTGAGCTATCGAGCTAGCTCAATCAAACAGGAACTTGTCATGCAGATACATTTGGAGATGCACCTTTCTGCCATCCAAATTGCTTCTGGCTGGGTGTCAGGTCAGAAAGAGATGGAGGTAAAAATGCAATTATGATGGGCGAGATGCAGAGGAAATGGTCAATGAAGCAGAGGTCCTTAAACGTTCTCCTGAGTTAATAGAGTGAAAGTGGACGTTAAGGAAACAATTCAAGACGCCTTCCTTCCTCACAGAGGTCTGCATCAATGCAGCTCTGATGCCCAACCTCATTATTTTAATTATGGCATAGGAACCATTACCCACACACCCCCACCCCAAAAAATAACCATGCGAGACAGAGGCTGGAGTTCAACTGGGCCACTTTACAAACTGCAGCAGAAACTCCACAAGAAACATGCAGGTCACTAAGGCGGGAGAAACGGCACTAGCCGTCTGCCTGCCCCAGGCCATCAGGATGATCAATGGGCTTGCCACCTGACTCAAGGCAACACTCAGTCAAGCTGAGTAAGCCTATCGTGGCTGACCCTGAAAGGTCGAGGCAGCTGGACTGTTCAGACCCACAGGCCACGCCATGTGCTAGTCCTTGCCACTTCCAGCCATGGGGCTTGCCAGCCAGCCTCACTGAGCCAGGTAAGTCTCACCTGAGCGGTTCTGACTTTCCCCACATGTTTCCTGCCTCCGTATGGACACCAAAGAGAATACCTTAACTACCCTGACTTGCACAGCACCTGCCACACAGGAGGGGGGTAGCATAGAACTTAGCACCATCCACCGCACCAGGAACCAATGGGTTCAACAAGCCCCTGCTGTAGATCAGCTAAAATGAAATCGGACCAAACTGCGGACAAATGGACCCCATCACTTCGGAACAAGCGAAGCAGTGCAAATCCAATACCTGGATGTGTAAGGACTGCCCCACCTTGCGCCGAAACCACCCTCCTTAGGTAAGCATTAACCCTTTTCCTAGCGATGTCAACTCTGTGGGGGAGGAGGTTAGACCAAAGGATTTCATCCCTGGGAAACAAAAAGAGATCACACTTTTTGCAACCGTTTGCCCCAAAAGTGTATCAGCCTGCAGGCTGCATATGCATCCAAGACTTACGTACTTATCTAGCCAGCCAGGGCAGGGGGTAGCCCCCCTCTTAATGAACGTAATACTTACACGCAGCAGAAAGCCATCACCTGATCTTCTGAATGACTGCCGCAAGGAGGCCAAAAGAGGCAGTGGTAGATGCAGCCCTCAAATTCGAAATAAATGCAAACTGAAGGAGCCCCAAGGGACCCACAACCAATCCAATCCCCTATAAAAGCAGGGATTTTTGAGCCTTCTGGTTGGTTGTGCGGTGGTTGGGATCTAGCACTAGGCTACCCCCACTATGTGGTAGGCAGAGGCGTAACTAGGCCTATTGGCGCCTGGAGCAAGGGGGGATTTTGCCGCCTTAATTTAAACTTTGCGCGGCCGGGAGGCCGTGCAGCGCTCCAGGAGGGGGTCCACTTGTAGAGACTCTGCTCCGGGCACACACACACCCCGTGCACCCCCCGCAAGGCAGAGCGAACCTCCGGCTTACCTCCAGCCCTCAGTCCTCTCCTCCTCATCATCGTCCTCGCGAGTCACTCACGACTCGCAATTCGCCTCCTCTCCCCCTCCTCGTCGTCCTCGCGAGTCATACGGCTCACAATTCACCTCCTCTCCTCCTCTTCGTCGTCGTCCATTGCCACACAGCTACGGCTTCCGAGAAGAGAGAGCCGTAGCTTCCTGTGTGTGTCCCGCCCTCCTGCAGGCGCAGCGGAAGTGAGGCTGCAGGAGGGCGGGGCACACACAGGAAGCTACGGCTCTCTCTCCTCGGAAGCCGTAGCTTCCTGTGTGTGGCACTGGACGACGACGAAGACTCGTAAGTGACTCACGAGGACGAGGAGGAGGAGGAGAGGAGGCAAATTGCGAGTCGCGTCCTCCTCCTTCAGTCTTCACGGCGGGCGAGAGAGCGCCCTGAATTTGTTGGCACCCGGGCGGAGTGCTCCACTCGCTCCACCCAAAATTCACCTCTGGTAGGTTACGTGCAGGATGGATAGGTAGAGATCTTCATTGGCGTGCATTCTGAGGTAGCAAGGTCAAGGGGTGAGCCAGTGAGGCTGGCTGGGAAGCCCCTTTGGCTGAGTAAGCAAGGACGACCCCCGTGGCTTGCCTAAGGGGAGTCGGCGCTGTCCAGCTGCCTCAATCCCTCAAGGGTTGGCTGTGATAAGCTTCCCCAATCTATGAATGGGCAGAGCTTGGAGTCAGAGTGTCACGCCCTAGCAAAGTGTCATGCCCTAGCAGGGGGAGCATACGGGCAGCACCGTTTTTCTCTCACCTAGTGCCCGCACATTGGAGGATGCTATAGTTTTTTCCCCGCTGAAGATTTTATACGTTTATTAGACTTTAATAGTGACCCTTTATTGAAGCCTCTGTCTTTGGATTGCAGCACCCCTTTTCACCCCCTTAGGGGTGAAATTTCTAAAAATCCCTTCTTAGTGGGTGCTTGCGTCCTTCTTAGTGGGTGCTTACGTGGTAACTTTTGTAAGTCAAAACCAAGCGGCTATTTCAACGGGCCTGAGAGATATCGAGGAATCCCTGGAAACACATTGCACCCCTTTTTGCCCCCTTAGGGGAGGAATTTCTAAAAATCCCTTCTTAGTGGATGCTTACGTCATAGATGGAATATGCTCCCCAAATTTCATGTGTCTAGGCCCGGGGCGGTGGTGGTGATGGGCGGGGCGGTCAGTCAGTCAGTCAGTCAGTCAGTCAGTCAGTCAGGACTTGTTCTTTTATATATATAGATAATGAAGGATAACCATATTAATTCAAACTTTTTACTTTTACTTTCCTGGCATTTGGGGACAAACTGGATCTGGGAGCCAAATGGCTTCATCAGTCCCATATGAGTGATGGCATAATAGCCATTACGAGATAAACAGAGAGAACGTTCTCTGGCAGGGAATGTAGACAGAAGGGCCGTTGAGCTGGAGAGGCCAAAGTGGCATATCTGGAGATGTACCATTTTCTCATCCCCCCCCCCCAAGGACTGGAATTAGTAATGTAGCAAAGAAACCCCCATGGAACTGGGCAGATGTTAGAGAAAGCATTACAAATGGCTAATAAACCACCAACCCTCAAGAGATCAGAATCTATTCTCTTTCAGTCCTCTCTGATTCTCTGCCCATGGTCCAATTATGTTTGTATTTCTTCAAATGAGGTTCCTTTAATATACTGGCAGTATTTGTTGAAACAAGGGACACTGACAGATTGCACGTCTCAGGGAGACAAGACAAGGCTGTTCAAAAGACAAGGCTGAGTTTCATTTGGGGCTTTGTGTGTCCTTCCTGTTCAAGCAAGCCCCCGCCCCCCCGCTCTCCATTCTAAAAGGGTTAGGTCAACTGGTGACTTAGAGGACTTTTAAGCTATTGATGGTTCTCCAGGATATAATAAATTACACATCTTGCCATGCAGGGGCACATTCAGTTGACCACAGGGGAATGTCGGATAAAAGTCACATTGGGGGAAGGGAGTGAACCATGTCAAAAAGGAATGTTAGAAGGAGGGACAAGTTTGGCTTCACTGATACAGCCTAGAGATGCGAGTGCGACAAAAGTTTTCAGAGGAACGTTTTTTGCTGAATTCGGAGGGAGGGAATGAAAAGGGGCAGAACTACTCACCCCCTTTCATTTCCGCATGTGTTTTGTTAAGGTGCCAACACTGACGGTCATAAACTTAGCATTTGTTTACTGTTTCTTGAGTGTAGAAAGCACTCCTCATGCATTATCTTGATACAACCCTAAAAGGTAAGTAAGGATTATTCTATATAGAACAAAAACTTTCATGACCAGCTATAACTTTCCAAGAGATAGGGTATATGGGTAAAGAAGCCATGTAGAAAAATATTTATAAAAGCCAGAAATTTACTCATAAGTTTCTGGCTTTTATAAATATTTTTCTGCATGGCTTCTTTACCCGTATACCCTATCTCTTGGAAAGGATTATTCTCATATTACAGATGGGGAAAACTGAGGCCGAGCACTAATGGCTTGCCTTAAGGCCACCGAGCAATTTGGTGGTGGATGCAAGATTCAAACCCGGGCAGTCCTCATTTGTAATTCAGTCTCTTGGCCACTGTACCACACTTGTTCTCAAGTCGCACTGCTACTGGGGGTTACCACTTTCCCACCAGAATGTCAGAAAGAAACTATGTGATAGCACTGCTGGAGGTGCATTCTGGGGGGGGGGGGGGAATGGTGGCTATGTGCTATGTGAAAAAGGATCTCAAGTTGCCCATCCTCAATCTCCCACCAATCAGTTGCACTGGATGACCCCTGGTTCTACGGTTGCAAGAAGGACAAACCATTCTCTCTATCCACTTTTGCCACACTGTGCATTCTTGTGTAGTTCTCAGTGATTCCCCCCCCCCCCCCGTTGCCATTTTTCCCAATGTAAAAGCCCCAAACATTATCGCCTCTTCTGCATTTTTTCCAGCTGGGTCTCATTGCTCAGATCTTAAAACTGGCATTTGGTGGGCTACTGTGAGATGCAGGAAGTTGGACTAGATAGGCCCTTAGTCTGTTCCAGATGCTCTAAAAACTCTTCCAATGTTCTGAAAAATTTTGGTGCCCAACTTTTAAACTCCTTTTCCATCCATGCTCTGTTCAGCCACATGAGGGTCATGCAGGCAGAAGAGCACATCGTGTTGCTCCGGTGATCAGTAGCTATTCTTCTCCAACATGAAGGTTATTAATGGATGTAATCCATCACATAATGGTCCCAAGGAAATGAATCTGCTGACTACTAACCTTGCCGTGTCTGAAAACGTAGGGGGCTGTTGACATTGCTGTAGAGAATTTTAGTAAGACGGCAGTGGATCGGGCGGGGGGGGGAGTCTTCATGAGGAATTAATTTCCTGTCTTCATTAGAAGTCTTTGGGCTGCTCATTTGCCCTCATGTTAAGAATTTGATGTCTGAGATTAGAATCAGGATGGCAATGGGTGACGAGAATCATTTCTGACTGGGTGACACAGAAAAAGACAGCAATGGTTTTTTGTATGTTTTGTTTTTGCCCCTCAGATTTGACCTGGGCATCCCTTTCCTCTTTCTCATTGGTTTCTCAACGGGGGTGGGGGGGTGCCAGGTGCTATATACAAAATGCTGAAGAGGTGCCTAAGGGGCTTCTCATGGAAAACCAAGATGGAGATCAGTGAGTGGACAAGTAGTAAAAAGGAACTGTGAGCCTTGGTTAGGGAAACAGTCAATCCCTGGCATATCCAGTTAAGGAACAGACCCAATGATCAAGGAAACTGGTGGGTTCTCCTGCCCTGGAGGTCTTCCAGCTTCGACATGACAGGAAGCTTTTAGATACTCTCTTGAGAGGACTTTCCTGCTTCAGGGGGTTGGGGTTGGATTAGATGGCCTCAAAGGCCCCATCCAACTCCAATTTTATGACCCTTGTCTGAAATCCTGGAGAACTGCTGCCAGTCAGTGAGCTAGATGATCCAAGGCAGCTTTGGAGACAAGATCTATGACTTCCAGGCCTGGTTCAGGCTATCAGTTATTCATCTCTAGTGCAGATTCTAGCAATCTTGAGGGTTTAGCAGAACTACACAGTGGGACACAGGTCCAAAATCTAGTACTAGGTAAATCTAACTAATAAAGTAGCAGTATTATTTTCCTTCAAAAATCAAAATTCATGCAGAAACAAAATCCAAGAGCCCTGCCTGCAGCATCAGGTTCAAAGTCCACCTAGCCCAGCCTCCTTCCCCCCCCCCCATGCTGGTCTAGCAGGTTCCTCTGCGAAGCCAGGAAGCAGTATGCATACCCCACTCTGGCCACTACACCTCTCTGGCATACAGAGGCAGACTGCCCCTGAACCCGGACTAGAAGCCATTGACAGCCTCATCGTCCCATTGAAAATCATCTAAGCAAGTGGCCATCACAGGTTAAATTTCATTTCTTCTGACCCCAAACCAGTGCATCCCAGTTCTGTTTACCCTGCCGTAATTAAGGTTTGTATTACAACATTGGCTAGCTGGCTCTCTGGAGGCCCAACCTGGACCACAGGCCAGATAATGAATCCCTTGTGTTCTCCTCCAGGCATTTCCACCCAGCAGCCCCTGCTCACTTGCAAGGTGTAATATCCTAATGAAAACAAGGTCACGCTTACTCAGCTGCTGATAGACAAGAAAGGAAAGGCAGGAAGCAGAGCAGTCATGGAGTTTTTATTCTGACATCCGTAATGGGATACAGGCTCCCAGAGTTGCCAACAGAGCTTATGCTTGGCTAGCGAGAGGAGAATTAGCTCCTTTTCAGACACGACCCGAGAATTCAACATTCGGTGCAAATATTTAGTTTGCAGTGGAGTTGTAATGAATGAGCACAAACAGGCATCAACGAGCACTGAAATCCCAGCTAGAAAGCAGGGCTGCCATGCAGTGTCTCCCCGTGCAGTATTCTGAACCCGGGTTCCTAGCACAGGGCTCGGGCTTTGGCTGGCTTCTTCTCAATGTGAGGGGGGTCTTCGAGCCCCCTTTTTCTGGTATTGGTGGTCTTGCAAGGGGGCGGGGTGTGCAAGGCTTACCCTGGCTGGCTGGTCTCCCTCTTGGCTACTCTGCGCACTTTGTGCTTGGCACATTTTGTGATCCTCTCCCGCCCGCCCTTTACGCAGTCTGGGCTTGGCTGGTCGCCCATTTGGGGGCCAGGTAGGAATTTTTCTGTCCACCTGATTGGCCATGGTGAGCAGGTTTTTCGCCTACCTCAGACTGTTGTTGGGCTTGGGTTTTTTCCTCTTTCCTGTCTTTTAACTTGGTGACTCTGTTTGGCAGGTTAGTGCGGGTAGGAAGGCTTGAAGTTTGACTATCAGTGTGAACTCTGAGTGGCAAAGGCAGGGTATGCCCTATCTTTCACCTCTCTGTTGCTCCCCAGCATGAGGGGGTGGGCTGGGGCTGACCCTGGCCTGGATCATGTGGCCTGCCTCAGATGCTCTCCGGCTTAGAGCTGTTTCAGACCGCTTGCGGAAGCGGACGAAGACGAGCGAGCGCGAGAGGCTGGCCATCGACCTGCCTGTCTGTAGGAGTGTCTCCCTGCAAATAGTCCCTCCTTTTGTTCCGCCTTCTTGGAAGAAACCTCCACGGTGATTGGCTAACACTCCTCCCCCTCTCTTCTGATTGGTGGCTCCAGTAGCGTCGCTGTGCGTCCCCCTGAAAACATGGCCCAGGGGATGTTAGAGCGTGCTGGCAATCGGGAGACCGCTCGCTTCCTCTGTGTTAACCAGACACCCAAGCACGCCTCGGCTAAGATCCGCTAAGATCCGGGACGAGCCGAGATTCGTGCGGACTGAAGCGGCCTTTAGGGTGCGCCTGCATGGTCCAGCTGCCTTGGCCCCCTGCTGGGAGTTGACGATGAAAAGTCCACCTTCCTTGCGACGGGTCTGTGGCTTGGAGTCGGGGTTGGAACGCCCGCCTGGGGTCGGGCTTTGGTCTGGCCCCCCTTCAGCATGTTGCCGCGGCGCTATTCTCTGCCTTAGTTTAATTCCTGCTGGTCTCTTGGTCTCTCTCTTCCTGTATTTTGTTCAATAAAGTGACCCTTTACATCCATATTTCTGACTCATGTGTTTATTGAAGTGTGCACAGGCAATGGTGTAGTGGTTAGATTAGGAGTGGAAAGACTCTCATTCAAATTGCCACTCGCCCATAAAGCACAATGAAGGACCTTGGGTTAGTTTCTCAGCCTGACCTACCACACAGGAGTGTTTGTGAGGATGGGGGGGGGGGAGGGAAACTATGCAAACTGCTCTGAGGTCCTTGGAGAAAGGGCAGGATAGGATGAAGGCTGCAATCCTACATACACTTACCTGGGAATAAGTTCCATTCTGCTCAATGGGATTTGCTTCTAAGTAGATATGCGTAGGATTGTGCTGTGTGACTCCAGATTGTGATAAGTAATAGTTTCATTCTATTCTGCACTACTCAGATCTCACTTGGGATTCTGTGTCCAGGTACAGAATCCTAAGGATTCTGGGTACCAGAGGCGTTGCGGCAGCTAAGGCTGCCTGGAGCACCTCCGTTGCGCCGCCCCAAAGGGGCGCCGCCGCCTCTGGGTTGGGGCGGCGCTGCCGCCAGGGAGGGGGTGATTGCGTGCGCGCCCGCCTTCTCCCCCGAAAGCCCTGGAGCGTCCGCCACGACCGGCGGCCAGGGCTTTCTGAAGGCAGCCGCTGCATCGTGGCCTTATTTATACTTTTTTTCCGTACATATGCAGAACGTAACGTTCTGCACATGTGCAGGAAAAAAAGTATAAATAAGGCCACGACGCAGCGGCTGCCTTCAGAAAGCCCTGGCCGCCGGTCGTGGCGGACGCTCCAGGGCTTTCTCAGGTTCCGAGGCCAGGCAGGCGCTCCAGGGGAATGCCGCCCAAGCTGCGGAGCCGCTGCATCACCGGGTGGGTGCGTGCTCATGCGTGCGCTCCCCCGGAGTGCCGCCCAAGCCGCGGAGCCGCCCGGAGCCACTGCTCCGTTCGCTCCGCCCTCTGTATGCCTCTGCTGGGTACAAACCACAAGAGAAGAGATTCTGGTTGGACATCAGGAAGAAATACTTGACGGTAAGGGCAGTTCGGTGGTGGATTCTCCCTCGCTGGAGATCTTCAAGCAGAGGCTCAACAGGCACCTGCTGGAGTTGCTCTAAGAGGATTTCCTGCTACAGGCAGGAGGTTGGACTAGATGACTTTGTGGGTGCCTTCCAACTCTATGATTCTATGATTTAGGCACCCCATTTTAAGAAGGATGCAACAAGCTGGAATGAGACAAGAAAGAGGGTGAAGAAGTCTGGAAACAAAGGGTGCAACCCTATACACACGTACCTGGGAGTAAGTCCATGGGGCTTACGTCTGAGAAGACTTGCATAGCATTGGGCTGTGATGAGCAAAAGAGCTTGGCTGCGTAGCCTGGAGAAGAGAAGACTAATGGGAGATGTGATAGTTGTCTCTAAGTATCTGAAGGGTTGTTAAATTGAAGAAAGGGAGAACTTACTCTCTCAAGACCAGGACCAGTTAGTTGAAATTTCAGCGGCGCAGGTTCAAGTTAGATATGAGGAGGACTTTCCTAACTGTTAGAGGAGCACTTCCACTGGAATACTCTGTCTCATGCAATGGTGGAGCTCATTGGAGGTTTCCAAACAGAGCCTGAATGACCACCTGGCAGGGATGCCGTAGCAGCTGCCCGCACTGAGCAGGGGGTTGGACTGGATGACCTCCTAGGTCCCTTCCAACTTGAACTTTCGATGAGTCTATGACTTGCTACAAAACATCTGAATGCTACACAGCCCTACAAGTTGGAGCTCAGCATTGCAAAAAAAGTTAGATCTGAACCCAGCAGAACTGTCTATCCAATTTTGTGAATCTTCTCACCCAAAATGCGTCTCACCTCTACTGGCAGCATCTTTCCATTGCCTCAATGAATCACGCAACACATGATAATGTGGGGAAATGCAAACATTAATAAGATGCACGACAAGCTCGGTAAGTCAACCAAAGTGAACGCATCTGTCACCGAGGGGCAGGTGGCCAGCTTTCTCCTCCAGGGAGCGACAATCGAATACTAACACACGAAAAGGGAGGCCGTTTCCACAGAGCTTCCTTGCCAAATTCAATCAGGTAAGGTGGGCTCCAAGAAAAGGGATCCAAAAATTAAAACTATGCCATGCCAAGCCTACCATTTGAATACAAATTCCCTCTTGTAAAGGGCAGAGGGGGAGCCATTACGACAAGACATCTGTCTGGGCCTGACGATAAAACAGAGCCGAGCAGCATCTGGGGATAAAACATGGCTCGTGGGTTGCCAACAAAATGACAATGCCCAAGAACATGAAATTGTCTCTAGGCCCGAGGGGCTTTTGGGGGAAAGGCTAGTTTCTCTCGGTTTGAAATCTTTGGGGGGGAAACCAGCCTGCTGTCTTACTATATTTTGTGCCATTGCACGCTTCCCAATATTCAGGACCAGCCCAAGATCTCCTGACACGGGAGGTGGCGTGCCCCCCTTACCCAGTGATGTGCCAGCCTCTGCTCCTCCAACCCTCCAATGTTCTCAATCAATACTCTCCTCCCCCCCCCCATAGCAAAATGGCCCCACCCTGACATCTCAGCCTCTGAATGGGATTGCCAACTTGAGGGAGCATTTCGATCACTTTTATGAACATTTATGTTCATGATGCACTAGAGAGGATTTTCCTACTTCAAACAGTGGGGTTGGACTAAATGACCTTGAAGACACCTTCCAGGTCCATGATAGCAACCTTTTAGTGAGTGTGGGCTCAGTCCAGCCCAACTCAGCCCAACTCAGGCACAGTTGAGGCCCAATTGTGGCACAATTGGGGCCCAAAATAGGACCGAGTTAGGCTGCAACTGTGCCTGAGTTAGGCAGGAGGCAAGAGCAGTGGGCCAGGATCGAGGCAAAACTTACCACGGAGGCAGGCAGGCACCTGTGGGGAGCTGTCAGTCTTGTGGAAGTGAAGAGCCCCCTCCTGAGCTCATCTGTGTGCACCAGGGGCGTCGCGACGACGCGCGACACCCCTGAGCGGGGGCGCGCGTCACCCTTAAGGGGGAGGCTCCGCCCCCGCGCGTGACGTCACGCGCAGGAGCGGAGCGCCCTCCCCGCTCCGTTTTTGGCTCATTTTGGAGCCAAACGGACCCAGGGGAGGGCGGGCGGGCCCACCTGTGCCACAAAAATGTAAGTGAGGGGCGACGCGCGTCACCCCTCGACGTGCGACGCCCCCCGGCGGCCCGCCCCCCCCGCCTCCCCCCGTCGACGCTAGTGGTGTGCACCTACCACAGCTGCTGCAGCGTTAGCAGCAGATGGGCAGCCACAGGTGGGCCTGCAGGCACTGGGCATGCGACAGTCAGTGGAAGGGCAGAGGTTGTGCCAGTGCCAGCTGCCCCAGGGCACCCTGGGCATTAGCCACCTGCCGCAGGGGGGAGTGCCACTGCCCTCCCTCCTGCAGAAGGCGATGCCACCCCCAAGCCACGTTGAGGCTGCACTGGGGGGTGAGCGGGGGAGGGAAGGGGTGGGAACGTCACACACAAGGGGGGTCTCATGAAGTCTGGAACCGCCTCTGCCAGGACATGCCCGTGTGCTGCCTGAAGCCCTGGGCCTCCAGGGCCGTGGCTATGCCCACAAAGAAGGCATCCCGGCATGCCTTCTGCTCCGTGCCCCGGCCAAGACCGAGAGATGCCTTGGGCTTGTCTGCTGCGAGCGGGAAGGGCTCACGCAGCTCATTACACCCCCAGATGGGGCAACGTCGGCGCCTCACGGCAGGTGCTCCAGCGGGTTGGGGGATGCCAGCGTCCATCATCAGGGAGTGGGAGGGGAGGCAGGCACACAGACAGGGGGTGCTGGGGAGGGGCACGGGTGGGTCAGAAACAGACAGACAACAAGGCTGGTGGGAGAGGGATACAGGGAGAGGGGTCTGCAGAGACCAATAGGGACACAGGGGTCACTTCGCAGATGGAGGCAATGCAGGAATGGCCGCCTCTCATGCAGACGGATCGAGGGCGGTAACGGACACCGTTGACGGGCGGAAATGGACGCCGTTGACGGGCGGACTGAGGGCGGAAACGGACACCGTTGACGGGCGGAAACAGACACCGTTGACGGGCTGACCGAGGGTGGGTGAGAGCCCCGGTTGCTGAAAGGGCTCTTCACGGACGTGGCGGACGTGCGCCATGTCGCCTGTCAGTGGTTGCCTGCCTGAGAGGCCCCCCAACTCCCCCCTCCCCTCTGAGCCCGGAGGGTCTGGCAGCCCCCTGGCTGTGTTCTCCCTGGGCTGGCTGTGGCAGGCCCTGGCTGGGATTCATGCAGGGGCTTGTGTGCTGGGCGCTGTCTCTGTGTGTGTGGGGCAGTGCTTGTGTAAAATTGGGGTCATGTTGTTCAAGGGGCCTTTGCCCAAGGGGCATCTTTATTGTTCTGGAACATTGGCAGAGATGGCCAGGCGAGGCTGCCAGGGGTAGGCACAGCAGCCACTCAGAACGTAGCAGCAGCCATACCCCATGGACCTGGAGACGCAGGCTCTTCCCCTGTGGAACCACAGCCTGCTCCATAGAAAGGGGAGGGACAGCAAGTAGGCAGCCAGGGAGGTGGAGCAGCAGCAGCAGCTGAGGAGGGTTGCAGGGCAGGCTCCCAGACCTCTGGCAGCAGCGAGGCAGACGACCATGGGGCAACCAGACTGCGGGCCCAGGGGTGCTCCCCAGAAGGTAGGTGGTGGTGGACATTCCTGGGGGGACGAACAACACGGGGTGTTCCATGGCAGCTGGTGTGTGGTAGCAATCGCCATTGAAGGAATGCCAGTGTGCCGGTTGCAAAGGCCTGCAGGGAGAGAAATCAAACACAGCTGAGTGGTGTGAGACACATAGCATGGTCTGCACTCCTTCCCTGGGTGTAAGGTGAGCATGATCCTGTAAGGGGAAAGGGTCAACGAGAGAGACAACAGCACAACTTGGGGGTCACAACCATGGCAAACCTAGCAATACTGACCTGTCAGTAGACCCTGTGGAGAAAAGAGGGGGGGGAGAAAAGAGGGGGGGGAACAGCTGGTGTCTACATATGGGTTACAGTTCCACACTCATGGCATTGTGTGCTCACATTAATACAGGCAGCTATGAGACAAGACATTGGTAAAGAGGCATATCATGGCAGGCATTGCAGGCAGACATGAGACAAGACATTGGTACAGAGGCATATCATGGCAGGCTATGCAGGCAGCTATGAGACAAGACATTGGTACAGAGGCATATCATAAGAACATAAGAAGAGCCCTGCTGGATCAGGCCAAAAGCCCATCTAGTCCAGCTTCCTATGTCACACAGTGGCCCCACCAGATGCCTCAGGGAGCACACGAGACAACAAGATACCTGTGTCCAGTCGCCACTCCCTTGCACCTGGCACAGAGAAAACCCACTTCTAAAAAACAAAACAAAACAAAAACCAGGAGGTTGCTTATGGCTTGTAACCTGTGATGGTCTTTTCCTCCATGAATTTGTCCAAACCCCTTTTAAAGGCATCTAGGCCAGGTGCCATCACCACATCCTGTGGCAAGGAGTTCCACAGATGAATCACACGCTGGGTAAAGAAATATTTTCTTTTGTCTGTTCTAACTCTCCCTCCACTCAATTTTAGTGGATGTCCCCTAGTTCTGGTGTTGTGCGAGAGGGAGAAGAATTTCCCTCTATCCACTCTCTCCATCCCATGCATAATTTTATAAGTCTCAATCATGTCCCCCCTCAGGCGCCTTTTTTCTAGGCTGAAAAGCCCCAGACGCTGTAGTCTTTCCTCGTAAGGGAGGTGCTCCAGCCCACAAATCATTCTGGTCGCTCTTTTCTGCACCTTTTCCAATTCAACTATATCCTTTTTGAGGTATGGTGACCAGAACTGGACACAATACTCCAGATGTGGCCTTACCATCGATTTGTACAAAGGCATAAGGATATTGGCCGTTTTATTCTCAATCCCCTTTTTAATGATCCCGAGCATGGAATTGGCCTTCTTCACAGCCGCAGCACACTGGGTCGACACTTTCATCGACCTGTCCACCAGCACCCCAAGATCTCTCTCTTCATCCGTCACAGACAACTCAGAACCCATCAGCGTATATGTGAAATTTTGGTTTCTTGCCCCAATGTGCATCACTTTGCACTTACTTACATTGAAGCGCATCTGCCATTTTGCTGCCCATTCTCCCAGTTTGGAGAGATCCTTCTGGAGCTCTTCACAATCCCTGCTGGTCTTTACCACCCGGAAAAGTTTAGTGTCATCCGCAAACTTGGCCACCTCACTGCCTATCCCCAACTCCAGGTCATTTATGAATAAGTTGAAAAGCACCAGTCCCAAGACCGATCCTTGGGGCACACCGCTTTTCACCTCTCGCCATTGTGAAAATTGCCCATTGACTCCCACTCGCTGTTTCCTGGTCTTCAACCAGTTCCTAATCCACAAGAGGACCTGCCCTCTTATTCCCTGACTATGGAGTTTTCTCAGGAGCCTTTCATGAGGGACCGTGTCAAACGCCTTCTGAAAATCCAGATATATAATATCCACGGGTTCGCTCGCATCCACATGCCTGTTGACCTTTTCAAAAAATTCTAACAGGTTTGTGAGGCAAGACTTCCCCTTGCAGAAGCCATGCTGACTCTCCCTCAGCAGAGCTTGTTCTTCTATGTGTTTTAAGATTTTATCCTTAATGAGACTTTCCACCATCTTCCCTGGAACAGAGGTTAGGCTGACCGGCCTATAGTTTCCCGGGTCCCCCCTCCTTCCTTTTTTAAAGATTGGCGTGACATTAGCTATCCTCCAATCCTCTGGCACAGTGGCCGTTTTAAGGGACAAGTTGCATATTTTGGTCAAGAGGTCAGCAACTTCATTCTTGAGTTCCTTCAGAACTCTTGGGTGGATGCCATCCGGGCCTGGTGATTTATTGATCTTTATTTTGTCAATTAAGTCTGAGACGTCTTCTCTTTTAACCTCTATTTGACTTAATTCTTTAGTCAGGGGAGACCGTTCCGGCAGCGGTATTTGCCCGAGGTCTTCTGCCGTGAAGACAGATGCAAAGAACTCATTTAATTTCTCTGCAGTCTCCAAGTCCCCTTTTATCACCCCTTTCTCTCCCTCACCATCCAGCGGACCCACCGTTTCCCTGGCAGGTTTCCTGCTTCTAACATATTTGAAGAAGCTTTTATTATTCCCTTTTATGTTGCCTGCCATACGTTCCTCAAAGTCTTTCTTGGCCTCCCGTATCATCTTTTTACATTTCTTTTGCCACAGTTTGTGCTCCTGTTTATTTTCCTCATTAGGGCTAGACTTCCATTTACGGAAGGAAGCTTCCTTGCCTTTTATAGCCTCCTTAACTGTGCTTGTTAGCCATGCCGGCATCCTCCTGGACTTGGTCGAGCCCTTCCTCCTTTGTGGGATACACTCCCGCTGGGCCTCTATGACTGTTGTTTTAAACAGCCTCCATGCACTCTGGAGCGATTGGACTCTTTTTACCTTCCCTTTCAGCTTTTTCTTAACTAGTCTTCTCATTTTGGGGAAGTCTGCCCTTCGGAAGTCAAGGGTTTTCGTGTCAGATTTGCTCGGCGCTCTCCCTCCGACATGCATGGCGAAACAGATCGCAGCATGGTCACTGTTCCCCAACGGTTCGGTAACATTTACCTCCCTGACCAGATCTTGAGTGCCACACAATATCAAGTCCAGAGTCACCTGTCCTCTGGTCGGTTCCGTGACAAGCTGCTCTAAGGCACAGTCATTTAACATATCCAGAAATCCAGTCTCTCTTTCATGACCTGAGCATGAATTGACCCAGTCGATGTGAGGATAATTGAAGTCCCCCATGACTACAACCCTGTCTCTCGTTGACACCTCCCTGATTTACTTCCTTATTTCAAGATCCCCTTCAGGTTTTTGATCTGGAGGACGGTAGCATGCCCCTACTATTACATCACTCTTTGAGCCTGGTAATCTAACCCACAGTGATTCTACGGAGGAGTCAGAGCCCCCCTCCAGCTCTACTCTGGTGGATTCTACTCCCTCTTTGACATAGATGGCCACCCCACCTCCAACACGCCCCTCTCTGTCCCTCCTATAGAGTTTATATCCTGGAATTGCAGTATCCCACTGGTTCTCCGCATTCCACCAGGTTTCTGTTATACCTACTATGTCAATGTTTTCCCTAGCCACCAAACATTCCAGTTCTCCCATCTTTGCCCGAAGACTTCGGGCATTTGCATAAAAGCACTTATATACCTGGTCCCCCAAGAAGGGCTGCATGTTTGCCCCTTTATTCCTGCAGCCTTCTGTCTTGCTAGACTGGCTATCATGTCCCATCACGCTACCACTCCCAATTCTTACTCTGTTATTACTTGACTGTTCCCCATCCTCTGCACCCTCATTCTCGAGGGATGAGGAGTCCCGAACCGGATGCCCCTCGGCTCCTGTCGGCTTTCCCCCAGGAGTCAGTTTAAAAGCTGCTCTGCCACCTTCTTAATGTTACGCGCCAGCAGTCTGGTTCCGTTTTGGTTCAAGTGAAGCCCGTCCCTCTTGTACAGGCCCAGCTTGTCCCAAAACGTTCCCCAGTGCCTAACAAACTTAAACCCCTCCTCCTGACACCAGTGTCTCATCCACGCATTGAGACCCCTGAGCTCCGCCTGCCTAGCTGGCCCTGCGCGTGGAACAGGTAGCACTTCTGAGAACGCTACCTTTGGGGTCCTGGATTTGAGCTTCCTACCTAGCAACCTAAATTTGGCCTCCAGGACCGCCCGGCTACATTTCCCCACGTCGTTGGTGCCAACATGCACCACAACCGCTACCTCCTCCCCAGCACTCTCTACCAACCTATCTAGACGAGAGGTGACGTCCGCAACCTTCGCACCAGGCAGGCAAGTCACCGTGCGGTCCTCACATCCGTCACAGACCCCCCTCTCTATGTTCCTGACTATAGAGTCACCCACAACAAGAAGCCCCCTTCCCCCCCTCCCCAGAGGAGTATCCATAGTGCGACTGGATACGGGCCCATCACCTGAAGAAGGGGTCCCCACTGTGGGATTGTTTCCCTCTTTTCCAGAGCGACATCCTCCAGCCCTGAGACTCCCTTTCCTGGCAGCTGAGGAGCTGGCCAACTGAGGGTGGGACGATGCCTCCACGTCCCTAGAAGTCTCACCCTGGTTCCTCTCTACCTGTCTCTGCTTCTCCAGGTCAGCAACCATGGCTTCAAGGGAGCGAACCCGTTCCCTGAGAGCCTGGAGCTCTTTGCACCGAGCACACACCCATGACTTGTGCCCAAGAGGCAGATAGTCATACATGAGACACTCAGTGCAAAACACTGGATAGCCCCCACCCTTCTGCTGGCTGTCTGACTGCATAGCTTTTGAGTGTAAGTTATGGATTTAACAAAGTTTGGGTACCTTAATGTTGCTGGAGCTCTCCTCTCTTCAAGGGACGTGCCGGGCAGTGTGTGGGGCCTGGCTTCCTCGCCCCGCTGCTGAACTCGCCCAGCTGCTTAACTCGCTGTGTCTTTTTTATCTTGCCACTTGGTCCCCGTGAGCCACTTGGTCCCCGTGAGGCCACTCGCTGCTCCTGAAAGGGGCTCACTCGCAAACCAGCCCCAGATGTAAACTGTTGTGTAGCTCCTCCCCCTGCCTACCTGAAAGTTTGAAAAGACTGGCCTCTAAGGGGGGCAGGGCCTGATGTGGTTTACTGGCAGGAAATTCCTGTTGCTATTGTTCCTGCTGCTGCCTCAATTTACATCTGACCTACTCAGCTGGCAGGAATGTGTGTTGCTATGGTTTCTGAGTCACCCTAATTTACCATGTGGCCGTCTATACCATGCGGTCTGTATGTTTTAAACTGTATGTTTTAAATTCTGCTTAAGTTTAACTCTGCTTAAGATGTAGTTTAGCTTGCTTTCTCCCCTTCTTTTAGCCTCCTCTTGTTTTGTTTTAGGCTCCTACTCTAAAGTAGACTCAGGTTTCTGCCCTGGGCTTTTTACTCTCGAGTAAACACTGGTTTTACTCAGAGTAGACCTGTTTAGATTTGGACTGCAATTTTCTTTAGAACCAGCTCCCAGGCTTGTCCAGTTTCTGCCCCTGTCTTTTAGATAGGTGCTTGTTTGTGTTTTGAATCTATTTAATTTCCCACCTAGCTTCTGTGCCTGTGTCCTAGCTACTGGACCTTACAATCCCCCTCCTCAGGTTATATTTAGTTCTACTTAGCTAGGCTTTGTTCCTAGCTAGGCTTAGTTCTATCTTAAGTTTAAGGTAGCTTTAGCCAAGTCCTTAACAGTTAACGGTAAATTAAAGTTAGACAAAGCTGCACAACTGAGAGAGTTCACTTACCTTCTCCTTGCTTACCTTCTTACCTTCTCCTCGCCCAGCTGCTTAACTCGCTGTGTCTTTTTTATCTTGCCACTTTGTCCCCGTGAGCCACTTGGTCCCTGTGAGGCCACTCGCTGCTCCTGAAAGGGGCTCACTCGCAAACCAGCCCCAGATTTAAACTCTCATTGCAGGCTATGCTCTCATATCATTGCAGGCTATGCAGGCAGCTATGAGACAAGACATTGGTACAGAGGCATATCATTGCAGGCTATGCAGGCAGCTATGAGACAAGACATTGGTATAGAGGCATGTATCCTACCTATATTTCTCTGTGCAAAGAGGCAGAAGTCAGACCGCATGTCAGCACGAACCCTGCTCTTACCTGCACTTACCTGCTGGTGTTGTTGCCTGGGGGCGGGGGGAGAGGGGCTGGGAGAAAGACATGGGTTAGCAAACACTTGCATGGAGACAGCTGCCCAGGCACAGCAGTAAACAGTTTGGCCACAGGCAGAACAGCCCTCTCTGCCCTAGAGGGGGGCAGAGAGGAGAAGAGAGAAGTGGGGTGTTAGAAAAGTTTTCAAAGTCCCACTTTGTGGCTGCTGGGGGACAGAACCCCACACCATGTGCTCAGAGAGAGAGAGAGAGTGAGTGGAGGGCTGGGGCTGGGCTTTTGTGGGAAAGAGGCTGGGTGGGGCTGGGTGCTGATAGGGTAACTATTTGGTCCGGTTCCAGAGTTAGGCCACAACTGTTCCGTCCTAACTCAGGCACAACTCGGGCCCAGGGTGTTAGTACTTTTCAGGAGAGGGCTGGTGTGGGTAAGGTAAAATGGCTCCTATGGGTCTCCTCACATTTGGGTCCACCCTTTTTGTTGACCCAAATTTTGTGCCTGAGTTGGGCTCGAGGGGGCGTGTCAGGGGCTCTCCAGCGTCTGGAACCGGAACAAATTTGTAACCGCCCCGTCACTCCCCCGACACGCCCCCAACACGCCCACTTTTAGGCCGCAATTGTGCCTGAATTGTGCAGTTGTGCCTGAATTGTGCCGGAACCCAATTCAGTCACCATTGCAGCACAAATTCGGCCTCTGCGGCACAATTCAGGCACAACTCGGGCCTAAAGCACTTAGGCTGCAATTGTGCCTGAATTGTGCCGCTGAGGCCTTGGGCTGGACTGGGCTTTTAAACACTTTGCCTATCTAGCATTGTCATCACTGGCTGGCTGGCAGTGGCATTCCAGGCTTTCAGACAAGGCTCCTTCCCAGAAACATCACACATTGAACCTGTAAGCAAAATCATCTGCTCTATCAAGGAGCTACATCCCCCAATGACAGTCTATGTCACTGTATTATATTTTTGTTTGGGGGGGGGGGTTAATCATCATTTGTAACTCCTCTTGGAATTCTGTGGAACTAAAAGTGCTGGAGAGCAAATATAGTTAGGAAGTAATTAAGTCGATGTTCACAATTTCTGTTGACCACTTTGCTTTCCACCTCTGGATGTGGGCTGCCCCAAAGTGTAATGACTTGAAATGAGGAAAGCAGGCAGATCCATGGGTTTGTTGCCTCCCCCCACACCTTTCCATTCAGAAAAGGCAAACATCATTTATCTCCTTTGTGCCATCTGTTTCTGAGCTGCTCAGTCGTACAGCCTCCTTTTGAGCAGTCTGTGGACCATTTCACACCCTTGTATGTTGAGCCGCTTCCCTCTTTTTCAATCAGTTGTATAGAATACAGAATCTTAGCAGCTGCAATTGCTGATGGTGCTGGAAGTGCTGAAATGTATTACCTATGCTACCATGAAAGGGCCAGGAGCATCATGTTGAAAGGTTGGCCACCCTTGATCCAGCTCAATGTTGTCTATGCTAACTACTTGCTGATCTCCAGGGCTTCAGTCCTGCCTACTCGGAGAGCAGGAGGGTCATTTGGGTTCGTGTCACCCCCATGGACCTCCTCCCATACACTAGCATCACTGCAGGGGGGGCGGAGCTCCAAGTTCCGTCGGGCTCTGACCCTCCGTTACATGACGGGAGAAGGCGGCCCCGCTCCCTTGTCTTTGGAGCCATTCCGGCCGACGAAAGCACTTGCTTTCGTCGTCGTGTAATGGAGGGTCAGAGCCCAGCGGAAGTTGGAGCTCCGCCCCCCCTGCAGTGACACCAGTGCTCCCATACAATGTGGAGGCCTCCTGGGAAATGCAATCCCCATGTGAGTCACAGTAGGGATCAGGAAAAAGTTGAAACCTACCAATGGTGCGTTTTCACAGCACCACCGGTAACAAATAGAATAGTCATTTTTGGTGTCACCCCTCCCGGTGTGGTCTGCACCCCTCCTAGTGATCACCCTGTTGGAGAGGCTAAAAATTTAAACTGGAACTTACTGCATGCAAAATAGTTGTGAGCCATTCCTTATATCAAGGGTGGCCAATCTTTCAACATTGGTGAGAGTATTTCAGCAGGTGCAGCTGCTTTAGCAGCACCATCACATCAGCACTTGCAGCTGCCAAGATTCTGGCTTCTACACAACTCTTAAGAACACAGAGGCCCTAATGGTGGAAGGTTGGCCACCCCTGCCTTATATAGAGAGAATTATAATACTATTAAACACTGGCGTCACTACAGGGGGGGCGGAGCTGTAAGTTCCTCCGTGATCGGAGCCTCCATTACACGGAAGAATGAAGCGCCCCGCCCCTGGGCCTTCTGACCCATTCAAAACAGTGAAAACAACGCGCAGGGAGTCTCCTGCGCATTGTTTTCACTGCTTTGAATGGGTCGGAAGGCGCAGGGGCGGGGCGCTTCATTCTTCCTTATAACAGAGGCTCCGATCACGGAGGAACTTACAGCTCCGCCCCCCCTGTAATGACGCCAGTGCTATTAAAAGCAGAAGTTTCTCAAAGTGGCTATCAAATATTACTGCCTTAGCATTTATTTACAACGTTTTAAGATGTTCCACATGCCCCGAAAAGCAACTGTCTGGGGCTGGACTTACCAGGTTCAGGGAGCATCCCGCCCGGCAAGCCCAGGTCCAGGTTCATGCCGGAATGTCTGGGAAGGCCTCAGTGAGGCAGGGTGTGTGCTATCGGCCAGTTGATCCAGGGGTGGCCAACCTTCCACCATTAGGCCTCTGCGTTCTTAAGAGTTGTGTAAGACAGAATCTTGGCAGCTGCAATTGCTGATGGCGCTGCTAAAGCATCTGCACCTGCTGAAATCCCCACACCTTTACAACCATTAAAGGTCCAGGAGCATTCATGTTGAAAGGTTGGCCACCCCTGAGTTGAGCAGAGCACACCTGCCCACACTGCAAATATCTGCAAGAGCCTTCCCATCCTGTGGCAAGAACCTGCAAGAGCCTTCCTGAAGACACTTTTTCCAGGTGTCCCCTGGAAGAGGGGACATAGGACCCAGAGGGAGGATGGGACCAGGAAGGGGGGAGGGACCAGCCAAGGCCAAGGGAACATAAGGAGTGGATGAGAAGGGGCTGGGGGAGGGCTGGAGGTTGACTGCAAGAGAGACGCCAGAGCCCTGGAGGATAGAAAAGGCCTGGAGGCAGAGGGTGCTGTTAATCCCTATCCTGCCTTTGCTCTGAGGCTCAAGGGAGGAAGAAGGAGACAAGCCAGTTGGGTGTGGCCCAGGAAGCTCTATGTAGGCTGCTAAGCCCAGACTTACCATATCGCCGACCGGGACGTTCCTTTTTGCCCTTAAGGGAGGCGGGGGGAGGGGCGATAGAAGCCGATATGGTAAGCCTGGCTAAGCCTATACTAGTGGGACCCTTGAGGCAGGCAGGAGACCAAGGACCCCCCACCTCTTGGGGCCCCTGAGCTCTGATATGCTGATAGCAACATTTGAAAATGCTTGCAAGTTGAATTCTAAAGCATGGCAAAACATTCTGAAGTTGAAATGTGTTCAAAGACATTTACCCACTCAGAGAAAGTACTCAAAGCAATGCCCTCACTTGAAACAAATAGAGATGCACAAAGTAAATATTTATTGTTGGGGCACTTTCTAAAAACACTTTGGGTTTTCCTCGGGTAAGGAGGCAGCATTTGGCATGCAACCTCAGGTGTCAGGAGGTCTTGGGCCAGCCCTGGCTCTCCCTGACTCTTTTTGCATTGGAAATGTTTGTTTGTACAAATTCCATGTGTTTGCCCCATGTTCTTTCGAATCATCCTCATACTCCAATTTGCTACGGTTCCCATTTGCTACAGTGGTGATCATACAGTGCACAATGTATCTGCTTGAGGAAACCTCTCTGTGACACTCAGCGGCTGACACAACGGTTTCCCTGCTGCCATGGCCCAGCCTACTAGGACAGGTGGTTACCCCCGCTTGCTGCATCTCCCCATCTGTCTTCATTTCCAGCCATTGGCCCCTGCACTTGTCTGCACAAGGCTGACTAGGCCTGTCATATCCACCTGCTGTTCGTGTAAAAACAATAATCATAAAAGGAGGTTAGGAGCAGTTTGTTGGCTCCGTTGCCGATAGCAGCAAGAAAGCTGCTGCTGCACGATGATGGGAGCCACATCTCTGGGTGGAATTGTTGGTCCGCTTTCAGATATTCAGCTGCCAGCAGGGGGTTTCACACCTGGTATTTGAAAAGGAAGCAAACTTATAATAGTAATCACCCCCGGACATCAAGGCAGAGCAGGCTTGAAGATATCGGAGGAGCTGTAGCTCAACGGAGCTCTGCAGGCAGAAAGTCCAGTTTCAATCCCATCCACAGGCCCATCCCATCCATGAGACCGACTGGAGCGATTTCCTCAGGCAGTAGATTGGTGGCGGGCGGCACCCATGTTTGTCCACCGCCTGCTTCCACTGCTCTTCCTCCTCCCACTCCCTGGACTGGAAAAGGAAGAGGGGGCAGAGAGGAAGAGGGAGAGTGCTGAGCAAGAACATGGAGGAGTGGGAGCACCAGAGGCTGGCACATCAGTGGGTAAGGGAACAGCATTTGGCATGCTTCTTTGGCATCAGGAGGTCTTGGGTCAGCCCTGCCCTGGCAGCATGATCAGGTAGAGCTGGAAAAGACACCCTGCTGAAAATCCTGGAGAGCTGCTGCTGGCCTGTGTGGACAATACTGAGTTAGATGGCCCAAGGGTCTGACTCAGTAGAATTCAGCCTCATAACATATGTTCATCATAAAACAGTGGTAGAATATCTGCTTTGCATGCAGAAAGGTTCCAGTTTCAATTCCTGGTAGGGATTTATCCAAATAGGACTGGGAATGACATCTTGTCTGAAACCCTAAGGTGCCGCTGCAAGTCAGTGCAGATAATCCTGAGTTAGGCAGACTAACAGACTGACAGCCCAATCCTACTTAAAGATCGGGCGGCCGGCCAAGGCCATCCGCCCGATCCAGTGCTCTGCCGCGGGCTGCCTGCAGCAGGCAGCCCGCAGCGGAAAGTCTACTCGAGGAAGGGGACACATGTCCCATTCCCTGAGTGTAATGCCGGCTGGGGCTGGTAGGCCTCCTCGGATTTCCGCCAGCTATTTTGCTAGCAGAAGTCGGTAACGGCCCAGCCGCCCTCTGGAGCCCGGCGGGGACCATGATATGGCAAGCGCCATGTCCCCACTCCCTCCTGGAGCAGCTGGGACTACGGCCGCCCTCCTGCTACCTCCCAAAACGCCCCAACCCCCCCCTGCCCACCCGCCGACCACCCGACCTTCCGCCAGATCCAACCGTCTGTGTCCGCCGTCTGGTCGAGTTCTCGGTTGGCAGAGCAGGGCAGACCAGCCTTGCGCCAGCCTGCCCTGCTCTAAAGTAGTCCACAAATGTGCTTTATGGCATGTTTGCAACTACTTTGGGCTATTCTGAGTTGCGAATTGCTAGGTTTGCCGCCCAAAGCATAAGTTGGATTGCGCTGTGACTCAGACAAGGCAGCGACTTATGATTCTATCAGCATACGGCCCTCTGAAGTTCTTTGGTGGTTGAGCATTGGCTAGACCACTGGCAGCCTGCCTCATGTGTTCTCATTTTTACTAGACTCTGCATGGTCAATCCATATGTTCCACACTTAGAAAGCAAGAGTTATAAATCATAACTAAGACTCTATAATACTCAGGTGCCTGGGGATAACTCCCATTGAATTAATGGACTTACTTCTAAGTAAACATGACTAGGATCTCCCTGAACCATTTGCTATTACCCCCTAGCCCAGCGTTTCTCAAAGTTCTCCCCACAAGGTGGAGAGAACTTTAAGTGTTTGCGGGGGCAAAGCCAGCAGTGGCGGCGATCCGGAGGATCACCACCACTGCCCTCGAAACTACCCCTGAAACCGCCGTTGTGGCACTTACCGGGGCTTGGGGGAGCTTTTGGGAGTCCTGCGCGACCCTCTGCAGGCCTCCCAAATGTTCGGATTGCTGCAAAACAGCGATCTTCGGGCGAAAACCAGAAGTGCCTGAAGATCGCTGTTTTGCAGAGTTCTGAAGATCGGGGAGGCCTGCAGAGGGTCGCGCTGGCCTCCCCAAAGCTCCCCCAAGCCCCGGTAAGTGCCACAATGGCAGTTTCGGGCAATTTGGTGGCAGTGGCAATCCCCCGGATCGCCATTGCCACCATGCTGTCCCTGCCCCTTAAGTGGGCAGGGGACAGCTTAGGTTCTCAGTGGTGGGTCACGACCCACAGTTTGAGAACCGCTGCCCTAGTCCTTTTACCCTGCCACACTTGTATCTTCTTGAGAAAGGATGGAGGCAGGACATTTGACCAAGATACAAAGGAGGACAAGTGCCTATACCTTTTTACAAATGTTCTAAACTTGCATAGAATGCTTCATTCCAGGCGGTTTCCACGGTCTGGCCTCTCTCTGGCATTTGCTTCCCATGCTTCGACTTGACTGCAACACTGCCTCCCACTCAGCGTACCAGCTGCAGAATTCTCTCTCCCACCGAGGCTTCTGCAGCTTGTCTGCGATGTGTCATCAGCTCTCGATGGGTCTCGAACTGCCATCCTCAGATCTTCAGAAATATGAGGCAGCCGCTCTACCAACTGAGCCAGACCCCCTGTACAGAAGATCTAGGTTCTATGCACTGCTGGGTGGGGTATGTTTGAATGCTGAACACAAAAACTACACCACATAAAACAAAATAAGATCCTTGTTGGATCAGACTAAAGTTCCATCCAGTTCACTATATGTTTCTACAGTGGCCAACCAGCTACCCCTGGAAGCCCACCAGGAATAGACAAAGGTGCTCAGCCAACTGGCTTTCAGAGGTTCAAACTGACTTTGATTGTAGCATGTAGGCTTATCCTCCTTCTGTTTGTGTTAGGCTGGAACTCTTCTCCCTGACATACTAACTTTCTAGGTGCAGGGAGTGGCTGTTTTGTCAGGCGTATTCCAGCACTACCTCTTTATGTGCAGTCTCATTGCTTGATTCTGTTGATGGCATTTGTATCTGGTTCTATACAAAACCTTTGTACAAACTCTTGCCAAGAGAAACATTAGCTTCGTTCAGATGCGGGGGAGGATGCTAAATGCATATACTAGAGAGGGAGTAGAACCTGTTGTGTTCATTGGCTATGCATAGGGACAATCTAGCTCAGGGGTGGCCAACCTTTCAACATGAATGCTCCTGGACCTTAATGGCTGTAGAGGTTTAGGCATTTCAGCAGGTGCAGATGCTTTAGCAGCACCATCAGCAATTGCAGCTGCCAAGATTCTGTCTTCTACACTACTCTTAAGAACGCAGAGGCCCTAATGGTGGAAGGTTGGCCACCCCTGATCTAGATATCTGCAAAAGGGCTATTGTGGGTTCTTTTGAATCTGATCTTCACTACATAACAAACCAAATTCTGTGTTGTGAGCATGCTGTACTATTGTGAGCTCTTCCCCCCCCCCTCCGTTGTAGAATTTTCTGATGCTTCAAGGGGGGGAAATCATGGGATTCATTGGGGAATGGGGTTGAAATGCTTCTTGGCCCCAATTTTAAGCAGCATTAATTGTCCCCCGGGTCCCTCTTGAGGAACAAACCATACAGGTGTTTCCAGGCCAACAATCAGAGAGGATATAAATATCATCGTGTTTCTGATCTAATGGAGTTTAGCGCTTCTCTCATGTTTTTGCTAAGTGTTGCAGAAGCGTTAATTAATCAAATGTCACACTTCGCCAGCTCAACGCTGGGCCTGTGTTGTGCCACCGTTGCGGCGGTGACCTGTTAATAAACCTTTCTCTGCAGCGAGGCCCTCACTTGCGGTTTTAATGCGTTCATTCATACCTGCAAAGTGTGTTTGCTGCTGACAAGCTGGAGAAAATAAGAGCTCCATTCAAGGAAATGAGTTTCATGCCCCTTTGGTAGTTGTCACCCTTCCCATTAGAACACTAGTGTTGCATTTGGAGCAGGAAGAGATTCCTGCAGGGACCCGCTTGCTTGAGTCATACAGAGTTGCATCTCAGTGCAGAGCCTTCTCTGCTTTGCATCTGCTTCTGGTGCACTGCAACTCTTATGTGGGGCAGCAGGGGAACTGAAACAGGGATAGGACTGCCTTCCTGTATGCACCTTGGCAGCAGTTCCATTAGACTCAACGGAGCTTACTTCTGAGTAGACATGCATAGGATTGCACTTAAGTGGCCTTTAAAGAACTACATTTTCTCCTATGAATCACAGGTGCTTGTGGGGTCCACCTCTTTCGGATTGTTCCCCAGATTTTGAGGTTCCACTTCATCAGATAGCTTTACTGGACCAGAACTCAAAAAATGTCAATGTCAAACATCAGCCAATAAAAAGGTGAGCCATTGGGAGCTTTAGCAAGGGAAAGAAGGTACTAGAGCAGCTCAGGTGAACCCTTGGGAATGGGGTAGGGGCACTGGCGTCACTACAGGGGGGGGCGGAGCTGTAAGTGCTGCTGAAATCCGAGCCTTCCTTACACAGACGAACGAAGCAGCCCCGCCCGCTCACCCTCCCAGCCGGTCACGGAAGCGAAAACAACAGGCAGGGAGTCTCCTGCCTGTTGTTTCGCTTCCCTGACCGGCTCAGAGGGTGAGGGGGCGGGGCTGCTTCGTTCGTCTGTGTAAGGAAGGCTTGGATTTCAGCAGCACTTACAGCTCCGCCCCCCCCCTGTAGTGACACTAGTGGGTAGGGGGAAAGCCCTGGTCCCCTGTCCCTGTACCAGCCCCACAGGGACACAGATCACTAGGTGGCTGATCAACTTGGCAGGTTATCCCAAGCCCAGTGAGTTGATCAGGCTGAGACAGTGATGATGATAACCAAAATGATAACCCTTTCTTTGTATGGCATTGGATCAGGAGGCTTTGCTTTACCCTGTGTATAAAGAACCAACAATAAATCATCCTACAGCAGCCCATCTGTCTCCACTGCCATTTAATTCCCCCGGGTGCAAGAGGGCATGGAGCTCCCACCATGGGAGGGAGCTAAGGCAGAAGGGGTATCCACTATAGAGCTCATGGGAGCTTCCTTTCTGAGGTGCCTAGCAGCTTTGAGGGCACAAAGTCTTTAGACTGATACCTCATTTCTCTTTTAAACCAATCAAACTTGTGGGTAACATTGTGAGGAACGCTGGGGAGCTATCCACTGCCCCTCAATCATGGGGGAGAGGTGAAGATAATATCAGCAAGCTGGAAGCAAATGTGAAATTTTGAGGAGCAAGGGTGTCTGTGGGAGAACTGAGCTTGTCCCATAGCGGGGGGATGACGACACACACACCTCCTCACCTTCTATTTCTCCATCTATCTGTAGGCGCTTAATGTCATCACAGGTATTGTCCAATAGGTGCTAACAGAGGTTCCAGATGGCAGTATATCATGGCAGTATTCAAATCTTGCAGTCTGTTTGCCAGCGAAATGTGACCACAATGGATACATTAGCAGGGGTGGTTTTTGTCTGAATTGTCCACTGCAATTTGGCAAATATTTTGAATTTATCTTAGTCCTTGTGTCCTGTGATTCCCATTTGAGGTTAGGGTTAGTGGGGGCATTTAAATTTGTTAATCTTCTGGCACTTGCAATGCTTGCACAAATGGTATATCTCTGCTCTGCCATTGCTTCCCCTTGCAACTGGTATTCAGTGGCATCCAGCCTCTGATACGGGGGGAGGGGGGTAGCATATAGTTGCCTTATCTATTAGCCATTTAATAGAACTGTCCTCCATGCATTTGTTTAATCCCCTTTTAAAACTGTCTAAGGTAGTGGTCATCAATAGACCTTGTGGTAGCGTGTTTCATAGGTGAAGGATTTTTTTGTCCTCATCTCACATTCATCAGTTTTTATTATATAATCCAAACGTTTATTTTTTTATTAGAAGTTTTGTGTACTATCTTTCCATGTTCAAGAAGCCAATTCAAGTGGTTTCAAAGAAATGACCAATCAGGTTGAGGGGCCAGCATGACCTCTCATCAATGAACATGTTTGTGAAGATTCCATAGCACTGCCTCAGGTCAGTTAAGGAGGACAGGAAGTATGCAGTTTGCATTTCATGTTTCTATCAGCTTTTAAAAACTCCTGCTTTCCCACAAACTTACATCCTCTGTGCCTTAATTTATCACTTCATTCATATCTCTATAAGCACATCAAGAGCCCTAAAACGTTACATTCATTGTAGCTAAGGGGGATTGGATAGAGATTGAGAAAATAGTCTGTCTGCCTAATGTTCTCATGGTGGTCTTGTTGTCAGGTCCAAAAGTGATTCTGGCCAAACAGCTTTCAATGCAAACACCCCATTGCAATGCCCATGGCTCCCTCCTTCACAAACACTTGACTCTCTCTTTTTCAGGAAAAAAAAATCACCACTGCAGAGGATTCTGCAAACACACATCCCACGTCTAGTGTCTTAGAAGGTCAATTACAGCCAAAAGAAAATTCATTGTATATTAAAATCAATATTAATCACCCTGTACTTGGAAATGCTGGTGCTGGGTAACGTTTTAGAGCTGAAATGAATAGCACTTGTCAAGGCAGTGAATGGACTTTGGTGGGTGTTTAATTTTCTCCTTTGCAAACACTTGGTCCTGCTTGGCTTGCGTCCTCTCTTGCTTGCAGAGACACCGCCTCGGTTGCATTCAATTTGCCTTGGCACCTCAGCCCACAAAGCAATTACTTGCAAGTAAATCCCAGTGATGCCCCTGGCTCTTACTTCTAAGTAAACGTGCTTAGGATCGCAGCCAGGATCGCAAACGTGTTTAGGTACTAGCATCCTCGTATTTATTATCTCAGTATTAGCTTACCTAACCCCAGAGTAAATGCAAAATGATCCCAGGAGTGTTTTATGCTGTTCTCGTTCTCCTCTTGGACCAATTTCCTGCAGCTCTATTCCTGTGATAAATACCATGCTACTGTGTTTTGTTTTGCTTTCTGTTTTTCCTGCATGCTATAATTACTCCCAAAGCCATTGGCCATTTACAAGCCTTCCTCCCAGTGTGGTGGTGGAAGTGGGGATGAGAGGGGATTTTTCCCCACTTCCATTTCTTTCTCTATTTCTCTGGTTTTCAATGGTCCTGTATTTCCAGCCCCTTCTGAATTCTGCTCAAACGCAGAGTACCTCTAAAATTAATTCCATAATTGTATCATGCCTCTCCTTTCAATTATGACTGTCCATTTGTGTCTTCTCCCCCTCCTTGCGTTGCTGGACGTTGCTATTGCATTTTTAAATGTGTGTCATTGGCTGCCTCACAGCCCATTCCAACCCAACTCCTCTCCAAGTCAGGCATAAGTGTGGCCTAAGTGCAGCCTAAGTTAGGCAGAAGTTATGCCTGAGGTAGGTCAGAGTTATGCCTGAGTTAGGCAGGCTGCAGTTTCTGTGGCCCAGCACCACCCCAGGATCCAGGCAACACTTACCTCCCAGGCAGGCAGGCTCTTCTCCAGGCTCCGTGTCTGGCTCGGGCATGTGCAGGCCTCTGTCTGCATGTGTCAGCGTCCATCCATGGCAGCTGCCACAGGGTCTGTCGCAGCCCGGTCGCAAAGGGGCTGACTGCAGGCAGGGGGGTTGCGCCAGTCATGTGGTGGGCGCAGGGCAGGTGAGCGAGGTGCCTGAGCCCAGCCGCCACAGGGCACCCTGTGCATCAGCCACCTGCTGCAGGGGAGAGTGGCCGTCCCCTCCCTCCTGCAGAAGGCGATGCCACCCCCAGGCCACGTTGAGGCTGCACTGGGGGTGAGCGGGGGAGGGAAGGGAAGGGGAGGGGGGTGGGAACGTCACACACAAGGGGGGTCTCATGAGGACTGGAACTGCCTCTGACATGACTCGCCCGTGCGCTGCCTGAAGCCCTGGGCCTCCAAGGCCGGGGCAATGCCCACAAAGAAGGCATCCCGGCATGCCTGCTGCTCTGTGCCCCGGCCAAGACCAAGAGATGCCTTGGGCTTGTCTGCTGCGAGCGTGAAGGGCTCACACAGCTCATCACACCCCCAGATGGGGCAACGACGGCGCCTCACGGCAGGCGCTCTAGCAGGGTGGGGGGTGGCCAGCAGCCATCATCAGGGAGTGGGAGGAGAGGCAGACACGCAGGCAGGCAGACAGGGGGTGCTGGGGAGGGGCATGGGTGGGTCAGAGACAGACAGACAGACAACAAGGCTGGTGGGAGACAGATTCCGAGAGAGGGGTCTGCAGAGACAGATAGGGACACAGGGGGCGCTCCGCAGATGAAGGTGATGCATAAACAGGCGCCTCTTATGCAGACAGACTTTGGGCGGAAGTGGCTGCATTACAGGCGGACCTTTGATGGAAGCGCCTGCATTACGGGCGGACCTTCGACGGAAGCGCCTTCATTACGGGCGGACCTTCGACGGAGGCACCTGCATTACAGGCAGACACCCTGGCTGTCACTGTTTGCCTGCCTGAGAGGCCCCCCTGACTCCCCCCTCCCCTCTGTGCCATGGGGGTCTGGCAGCGCCCCTGCTGGGTTCTCCCAGGGAAGGCCGTGGCAGTCCCTGGATGGGACTCATGTAGGGGCTTCAGTGCTGGGGGCTGTCTGTGTGTGTGTGGGGGGGCAATGCTTGTGTAAACACTGGGCACATATGTTTCACTGGGGCTCTGCCCGAGGGGCATGTTTATTGTTCTGGAACGTTAGCAGAGATGGCCAGGCGAGGGTGCCAGGGGTAGTCACAGCAGCCAATCAGAAAGCAGCAGCAGCACACCTGCCCCATGGACCTGGAGATGCAGGCTCTCCCCCTGTGGACCCACAGCCTGCTCCATAGAAAGGGGAGGGGCAGCAAGTAGGCAGCCAGGGAGGTGGAGCAGCAGCAGCAGCACCGGCAGCTGAGGAGGGTTGCAGGGCTGGCTCCCCGACCTCTGGCAGCATCGAGGCAGACGACAGTGGGTCAACCAGACTGCAGGCCCAGGGGTGCTCCCAGGAAGGTAGGGGATAGTGGACATTCCTGGGGAGACAAAAAACAAGGGGGAGTTACATGTCAGCTGGTATGTGGAAGCAGTCACCATTGACGACAAGCCAGTGTGTCAAGCCAGTGTGTCAGTTGCAAAAGCCTGCAGGGAGAGAAATAAAACACAGCTGATAGGTGTGACACACATAGCATGGTCTGAGCTGCTTACCCAGGTGTAAGGCGAGCATGATCCTGTAAGGGGAAAGGGTCAAAGAGAGAGACAACAACACAACTTGGGGGTCACAACCATGGCAAACCTAGCAATACTGACCTGTCAGTAGACCCTGTGGAGAAAAGGGGGGGGGGAACAGCTGATGTCTACATAAGGCTAACTGTTCCACACTTGTGGCATTGTCTGCTCACATGACTACAGGCAGCAATCAGACACAACAGTGGTAAAGAGGCATGTATCCTATATATCATAGCAGGCAAAGCAGGCAGCTATGAGACAAGACATTGGTAGAGAGGCATGTCATGGCAGGCTATGCAGACAGCTATGCGACAACACATTGGTAAAGAGGCATGTATCCTTCCTATATTTCTAAATGCAAAGAGGCAGCAGTCAGACCACATGTCAGCACAAACCCTGCTCTTACCTGCTGGTGTTGTTGCCTGTGGGGGGGGGAAGAGGGGCTGGGAGAAAGACATGGGTTAGCAAACACTTGCATGGAGGCAGCTGCCCAGGCACAGCTGTAAACAGGTTGGCCACAGCCAGAACAGCCCTCTCTGCCCTAGAGGGAGGCAGAGAGGAGAAGAGAGAAGTGGGGTGTTTGTGAATTTTGCCCTCCACCGACAAAGTCCCACTTTGTGGCTGTGAGGGACAGAACCCCACGCCACGTGCTCAGAGAGAGAGAGAGAGAGAGAGAGAGAGAGAGAGAGAGAGAGAGAGTGAGTGAGTGAGTGTGACTGGAGGTCTGGGGCTGAGCTTTTGTGGGAATGAGGCTGGGTGGGGCTGGGTGCTGATAGGCTCCCTATCTTAGGCATAACTCTGTCGGTTTCCAGACCTAGCAGGCCCAACTCCGTCCTAACTCTGACCTAACTCAGGAGTAGGGTGTTAGAAATTTTCAGGAGAGGGCTGGCTTAGGTAAGGTAAAATGGCTCCTATGGGTCTCCTCGAATTTGGGTCCACCTTTTTGGTTGACCTAAATTTTGTGTCAGCATTTGTGTTGGAGGGGGCGTGTCTGTGCTTGCCAGGGTCTGGAATCCAACGTTAATTGGTTGCCGCCCCCGTTACACCCACGGTCCGCCCATGTTCCGCCCACTTTTAGGTCAACTTTAGGTCTGACTTGTGCTGCTTAGCCCTTGGATTGGAATGGGCTGTTCTTAGTCCGTTGGTCGTAACTTTGACCTAACTTTGACCTAACTTCGCCCTAAATGGTTGCATTCCAGACCTAACTTCGACCTAAACGACTTAGGCTGACTTTAGGTCTGACTTGGGCTGCTTAGCACTTGGGTTGGAATGGGCTGCCAGTTTGCTTTTTTTAAGAAGAGGTGGAATATAACGTTTTAATAAGTAAATAAAGTATTTCCATGGAGATATTTTGATGATGCGACTGCATGCATAACAGCATTAAGATTTTGTCACACTGTGCAGTGTGTTACTGACACTGACGTGCAGCCCTGCACATTGGAGAGAGCATGTTTCAGACTAGGGGAGCACTGTTTCCCATGCAGATGCTCCCAGACACAATCCCCCAGCATCTTCAGATAAGAGTGGGGCAGACCCATCTCTGGAAGCATGGAGAGAAAGGTCTGCCAGTGTGGACAATACTTTCAACTAGTGTGGGCAATACTAAGCTAGTTTAACAAATGGTCTGATTCAACTGAAGGGCTGCTTCATGTGTTCATTTTATTTGTCACATTTCTATCCCCCATACCTTCTTCCAGGGAGCTCAGGGGTGGTATACATGGCTCCTTCCCATCCTCATATCATCACAACAACCCTGTGAGTTAGACTAGGGGGTTCATTCATCCGTTCATCAAAAGCATCTGTAGCTCAGTGATGGAGAAGGTGCTTTTCACACCAAAACACTTAGATTCAATCCTTGGTAACTCCAGGTAGAACTAGGAATGACTGCTCCCTGAAATCATGGGAAACGGATGTCTGCCACCAGTGTAGACAATGTGTGCATTAGAAGAACAAAATGTCTGATTCAGTAGAACACAGCTGCATATGTCCATATGGTAAAACACTACACAGAAGCAATCTTAATAAAACACTATAGACAAGTGCATCAAGTTTGATTTTTAACAGTGTTTTAACAAGGCTCATGTGAGTTGGTAAACCACTGTGGGCAAGGAAAAATAACTGGATTTAAGACTGGGACTTGCTTCACCTTAAATGTGTTTTGCCATGTAGCTGGTACATTAAAGCAGGGAAGATCACTGCTCCATGAGAGCCTCTGGTGCTCAACAATCTATTGGGTTTATTTTCCCTACCTGTACTCACCTGTTGGTTGTGGCCACCTAATCCCAAACTCACAGTGCAAATCCTAACCAACTTTCCAGTGCCAGTGCAGCCACAATGCAGCCCCGAGGTAAGGGGCATGTACCACTAATGTAATGCAGACCACCAGTTGGTGGTACTCGAACCTATGACTGGCAAGATAGTGGCCGCCATTGCGACCACACCACACTGGAGCCTTGAAAATGGTGGCTTGAGCTCTGCCAAGTCTGCGGAGCTTGAATGTACAGGCTTTCCACACTGGGAAGGTCCCTCTCACCCACCTTTGCCCCCTTACCACTTGATTTCTGGACTCTGGCTTGGTGAAACCCTAGACGTAAGTGGTGATGACATCATCACCATGTACGTCCGGTGGTACTCAGTGCTGCAGTGGTCCAAGAGGTGGTATGCCGCACTGAGGGGGTTGAGAACCTCTGCACTAGACTACCCTGTTTCCCCTAAAATAAGACCTCCCCGAAAATAAGACCTACCATCATTTTTGCATGATTTTTGCTGGCACTTGTCAATATAAGTCCTCCCCGAAAGTAAGACCTAGCTAGGATCATCAGCCAGATGGAAGCGACCCCTCCCGGCACCCCCGCGACCCCCCGGCACTTACTTTGACCGATTAAAGCTTCATTCTTTCCCGAGGGTGCAAGGCCTGCATGGCCTGCATGGCCTGCACTCGAGTCCTCTACCATGGAGTCGATGTGCTAGAGAGACTCTGCAAGGTTGCAGCCTCCTTGCAGGCCTTGCTGGCCTCTGTAGCACGTCGTCTCTATGGTGGAGGACTCGTGCAGGCCTTCCAGGCCTTGCAGAGCCTTGTACCCTCAGGAAAGAATGAAGCTTTAATCTGTCAAAGTAAGTGCCGGGGGGGCTCGTGGGGGGTGCCAGGGGGGGTCACGCCACAGGTTGGGAAAATAAGACCTCCCTGAAAATAAGACCTACTGCATTTTTGGAGCCAAAATTAATATAAGACACTGTCTTATTTTCAGGGAAACATGGTATTACTTAATCAAGTAATCCCATACTGTCTTCACAGATGGGAGAGTGGGATGCTGTGTCTACTCTAACCTGATACACCCAGGGGGAGGAGCTGCCTAATGAGCCCAGAATCTCCTCCCCCACCAAGTTTTTTGACTGGCCTGTACCCTGCCTTCAGAAGGCACAATGTTGGTAGGGCAAACCTGCCTCCCCTCCAACAATATGGTTTGGGAGAAAGCAAGTAAAAAAGTTCTATCAACTGGTGATAAATTCATCACTGCGGTGGAAATAGAGCTGTTAAGTGGCCTTGGAACAAGGGAACTGACCATGGTGCTGATCTGGGTCCAGAAAAGGACACACCTTAGGAGTCCTGCTGTTCTGGAACTGCTGGGACTGAACAAGTGTCTCTGACGGGCAGCTGAGAAAACTAATTTTCTGCTCTGGACTTAGGCAATTATGCAGATTGCAATGGGCTATTTCTCCACTGGCTGGCGGAGAAGCTCCTTTGCTTGCTGAATCATACAATATATCTTGCACCTTGAGACAGGGAGGTGAGAACTGCAGAGGACAGAAGCACCTGGGAGGGAATGAAACACCTTAGGCAATAGGTATTTATATATTTGCTCACTCAGCCACCATGGAAAATTTTGGGAATCCAACTTGGGAGCAATAAAAAGCAGTTTGAGACATTTCCATCTTTTATTCTTTTTTTCCTGTTAGCCATATGACACGTTTTATTAGTATTTTATTGCCCCATTGGAACCCTTCATGTTCCAATGTCTGTCCTGACTTCTTATTATCTTTGATGTACAGTTCATACTGTAGGATTCATGTCTTGGGGTCCTTTGTTATCAAAATTTGGTTTAGATTTGCTATTGTAAGGGCTACTCTCAGTCCACAATGATGAGGGTATCTAGACTGTCCTTCCCCCACATGACTCTCTTCTAGGGTGGTCCTCTTGCACATCCTACAGTTATCCAATGTACGATCAGAGGAGAGATGCAGGAGGATCTACTCTGTGGTAACCCTTTTCCTGTGGAACACCTTACCACAGGATGTGCTGATGGCACCTGGCCTAGATGCCTTGAAAAGGGGATTGGACAGGTTGATGGAAGAAACGTTCATCACAGATCACAAACCATGATGACTATATGCAATCTCTGAGTTTTAGAGGTAGCCTATCTTTGAATGCCAGATGCAAGGGACTGGCAACAGGGTACAGGGATCTTGTGGTCTTGTGTACTCCCAGAGGCATGGGGGGGGGGGGAACCGTGAGATTCAGGAAGCTGGACAAGATGGGCCCTTGGCCAGATCCAGCATGACTCTTCTTCTGTTCTTATGTTCTCAACTTGCTCCCCTGAGAAGTTCAATGTGCTCCTTCCCTTCCTTTATTTTGCCACTCCCTGAAGACTAATCTATTTAGTTTGGCTTTTCCAGAATATGAATATGTTTATTTGCCTCTTGCTGATTATTGCTTCTTCCTCCTGTGGTGTGGTGTTGTTGGGTTGTATGCTATTGTATGCTTGGTGGTTGTACTTTTAACATTAGATTTGATTTGTATCAAATGTCGTATTGAAAAAAAAAAGTTGTTAACCACCTCAAGTCCTTCAGGAATTAAGTGGGATATACCTCTTTTTAAAATGTTGCAATTATGTGAGTGTGTGGATGGGGGGAATATAGCACACTTAATTTGAGAGAGAATGCTTTGGCTTATTCATTTGTTCAGTGGGGCACCTAGCAGCCTACCTCATTAAGCTGTTGTAAGGCCAGATACAGCTGTTTCAGACCAGATACAGATTTTGAAGATGATTTGCATTGTCAAAATATTACCTTCAGTAATAAAATAAATGATAACATGACTTGTGAGATGGAGTTCTTGGGAGGAACAAACACATACCCCAAAATAGCTCATACCACACTGAGGCCTAAAATGACAGTCCCTTTGAGATGAAGAAAGATGCAAATATTTTGGCTCCTGTTAATTCCCATAGCAGAAAAAATGTCCTTTCAACAGAACTCACAACAAATGGGGGGGGGGGGAGGAAACCTGCCCTTATAGATCTTAATACTAGAAAAGAGCCAGAACAAGCAATCTGCTGGCATACATGCCGTTCTTGCTGTGTTGGTACTTTTCCAGAAATTGTCAGCTCTGCATTTTCCCTTGCTTACTCTCCGTACACAAAACAAATGATGCCACAGTCTGTCAACTATTGTGGGGGGGGGTCTCTTCTCCACTCCCCCTGCCTTTGCTTCTCTTCTGATCTCAACTTTCTCAATATGGATGTGCAGATCTTTGGAAGCAATAATATTGTATGTCGCTGAGCCATGCTTCATAAGAATTCCTTGATTATGTTTTAAAATTGCTGAACTAGTTGTTAATACATTTGATTCGACTCAGTTAGAACTCAATAGAGAACACAAAATTTTCTCCAGGTGAGTGGTTGGGGGGGGGGTTTTTAAGCAAAGCTGGGTTCACTGTTCAAATTATGGGAGAGGAGGAAGGTAGGAGGACCTTGTTATTTTATAATGTCTAGTTGTTTTAAAAGGTGGGCCCAGTGGACATGGTTATCTTGGGAGTCTCAGCATTTAACATTTTGAGTTATTTTTGGTAAACATAAATATTGAGGGGAAAATCAGGTTTTTTTTAATGTTAATACTGGTCAGGATTCAAAGTGCTGGTTGTTAACTTGATTCTATTTGGGCTTTACAAACACCCAAATAACACCCCAAAAGGACCACCTCCGTGCTTAAGAGTTGCCCCATGATGAGGTCAGCTGAGCAGGGAGGATCTTTCATGTTCTGTGGACGTTGATGATGGTGACATGTGGTCTCTTTCATGGTGTGCACCCCATTTCTTCAGCTTTTTAAACTTATTTCTCTGGCCACTGTTCGATCCTTCTCCCCACTGGTCTCTCTCTGGCAGCAGAGTTCCTCCCCATGTTCCATGGGCTGGCAGTCTTGTAACATCGCCAGGCCTTACCTCAGAAGACGTCAAGTTTCTGGATGCATCCAGCCAACCAATGCTAGTTTCACCACCAGCAGATGCTCAGCTAGCATGGAAGTGCAAGAGGGCCTTCCCTGTAGTGACGCCCTATATAATTCCCTGCCTTTTTAGAGATCAGATTAGCCTCCTCTCTGCCTGTAATCTGACATCCCGTGACGACTCCTTTATTTTTTTTAGCCTTTGAGGTTCCATTTAGTTTAGTTCTCCTCCTTGGGGGATTTTGTCTCTGCTGATCTTATGTTGCATTTGACAATGACAGGTTAACATATGAGAAAACCAAACACTTGTCATTTGCTTTTACTAGGTTTGTGAAACCTTGTAGGTGCCTTTCTATTGCAAGGGGGGAAAGTGGGATAAAAATATGTTTAAATATTGAAATTTTAAAATAAAATTGAGTTGGGGCCACCTCTTTTTATCTGCCATTCTCATCCCACCCCACATATTTTCTTTGCATTCCTCACCTCTATTCCGGCAACACTTCTTTCTAAAGCCCAAACTAGTTTGTGTTCCCCTCCCCCCAATACCCATTTAGATGGCTTCAGCTCTCCCCTCCACCCCCCTGCTCTGTTAAAAACAAGCTTTCTGTGTAATAACCTTTATTTGCTTTTGGACCTCTAATAGAAATCCTACACTTATTTTTTTTCTGCTGGTGTTCTCCCCCCCCCCCCCCAAGGGGTTGTTTGCTCTGCCTGCTTAAGCCTGTTTTTGCTTCAAAAGACTGTTGTATCCTCGGCGGAGATGTTCAGCCAAGCGGATGGCTCACTTCTACTTTTGTATGTTAATTGATACACTTTTTAATTTTACTTTTGCATATTATTTGAATTTGTTTCATTGTAAATGAGTTTCTAAAGAGCCCTGCTAAAACAATTAGGGCTTGTTGGCTGATCCTGCCAGAGAGGAAAACATCTTTTGGAAGAAACGCTGACGGAATCCAGATTTTGGCGTCGGAAGCACAGCGGCACTGAAGCAATCCCACCTATAAAAACAGAGGGGGGCAGGTGACCTCAGTGAGAATACCTAATTCCAGCTGACATTAACAGGAGTTTGGAGAGCAATTACGCCACCCCAAGGATTGCACTTTTAAAGGAGGAGATAAAAACACAACCTCCGCTGATGGCTTCCCATTCAAACGCATTTGCAAGAGGCAGTTTTCTTAATACCCAAAATGAACTCCAGGGATGTGGTACAAAGAGAAATGCATGCATTCACAATTCCCTCTCAATCCCCAGCGCACACCATAAGAATAAAACTGAAAGGAAAAGCTTTTTTTTAGATTTACCAATCAACTTTTCAGAGAGGGCCCAAGGGTCTCGGCATTGGCCTCCTATATAGTTGTTTGAAGGCAGAATGTAAAAGTCTAATGCTGTGTCAAGGGGAGAAGATAAAGGTGCACCCAGAGGCCATCAAGTCTAGTCCACACATTTCATGAACAGGGCATAATCACGCATATTAATATCTGAAACAGCCTTCTCCTGGGTCAGAATATTGGGCCATTTAGTTTTGGAATGTGTGTATGCTGACTGACAGTGACTCTCCAGAGTTTCCAACAGGGGTCTTTCTCAGACCCATCTGGAGAGGCCAGGAATTGAATTTGGGACCTTATGCATGCAAAACAATTGCAAAACAATTGCATACACTCAGTTGTTCGCCCTTTATCTATTCAGTGATTCAATTTTTATTTATTTTATTTTTCATATTTTCATACCACCCTTCGTCCAAGGAGCTTAGGGTGGAATACATGGTTCCTTCCCTTCTTTTATCCTCACAACAACCCTATGAGGCTGAGAGATATTGACTGGCCCCAGATTACTCAGGAAGCTTTGTGGCTGAGCAGGGATTTGAACCTGGATTTTCCAGGTCTAAGTCCAACACCAGAACCACTACACCGTCCTGGCTCTCAGGATTATGATCCTGCTTTTCTCCCAGGTGGGCACCCAAAGTGGCTTCCAAAATACATCAAACATCAAATATACAATGAATAAATAATACTATATACAATTCAAAGATTAAGGAACACCTGCAGCAATCAACCATAATGAAGAGGAGAGCAAAAAAGCATATACTATAAAATACAAGCAGTGAGAACCCACCCATAAAACCAGTGGACTCGAAACACTCAAAACAGCCATAATAAAATCAAAAGGGCTTGTCTAAAAAGAAACACTCTAAGGCCCCATTGGAAAGCTTCTAAAGAGGGAGCAGTTCTTACACCTCAAGGGAGAGAATTCCATAAAATAGGTGCCACTACCGAGAAGGCCCTGTGTCTTGCCACCAACCCTCCTACCTCTGTAAGTGACAGTACATCTAGAAGGACCCTCTCGGGTGACCAAAGAGGGTGAGCCAGCCAGGTTATATGGAAGAAGGCAGTTTCTCTGGTAGGAAGGTTTCTCTGAAGTTTCACAGAGCAGTTCTTAGCATCTCTAGATCAGATTGGACAGAACTGAGCCTGAGAACCTCTTCTGCATGCAAAGTAGAATATGACACCAAGCCAATTCAGCTAACAAAGGTTGGTCTATTTAGGGGTTCAGTAAATCATAGTGAATTACCTGTCCCCAAGACCTATTCACCCTATTTGGAAGGGAGAGGTGGAGTAACAAGAAACTGATGGGGTTGCCTGGGTCCCATCATTGATCAATGACATTGATCAGTCACAGTGAATTTCATTGATAATTTACTCACAACCCAATCCTGTGTAACCTTTGCACCAGTGTAACAGTAGATTCACCAGTGTAGGTGCACTTATGCCAGTGTAACTTGCCATATACCCTGACGAATGGAGGACGGACACTGGCGTAACCCCCCTCGGAAGTCTCACTGTGGGTCCCAGACCCACAGTGGTCCACATGTAAAATGCTATAGAAAGGGGGGATGCAGGGGTTTTTTTTACCTTTTTGAAGCAAACCACACTGTTTTAAAGACTCTACAGGGCTTCTGGAAGCTTAATGACCCACTTCCGAGTTGCAAGAAGGCTCTTCCCCCCCCCCCCCAGTCTCGTCTCCTGGGACAAGGCTAGGAGAGGGGAAGAACCATTGCATGACCAGAAGTGAGTTGTTAAGCTTCCAGACACCCTGCAGAGGCTTCAAATGGTGCGGGTTTTGCTTAAAAAAAAACAATGCATGGTTTTTTTTTCGTTTTTTTTTCCTATAGTGTTTTATCTGTATCCGCAGATCCTCACTATCCGTGGGGCAGTCTTAAACAGATCCCTGAGGATAGTGAGGGCCAACTGTATACCGCTTTTCAACAAAAAAAGTTAACATAGTGGTTTACATAGCAAAATCAATCAATCAATGGCTCTCTGTACCTCAGGGAGGTTCACAGTCTAAAAAGAGATGCAGAAAAGACACCGGCAGCAGCCACTGGAAAATATTCCATGCTGGGATTTAGAGGGACCGTTGCAAACCAGTCAAAAATAGTTTGGACCTACCGAGTCCCACTCCTAACAGCAGTAGGTATAACTATAGGAAAAAAACTAGGACTACTGAAAGTACATTACGCACATTTTGAGCCTACAAAGGGACACATCGTCTTTGCTTCAACAACCTACATAATAAGGGACAAGGATCGTGAGAGAGCTGGTGCAATGGAGAGGCAGCAACCAGTTTTTCTAAGGGAGCCTTAGTTAGTTGCAGAAAGCTCAATAAAAGGCATGAAGGGCACTGGAGAAGGAGCGTATTCCAGAGAAGAGATGTGAAAGACGCGGCACAGTGTGCTGGCCCTGTTTTTGCAATCCCAGAAGGTCGATCAAGAAGGCTTTCTGAGCGGTGGGATCCCGTGTGTTAAGACGGAAATGAAAAGCAAGTGGTGAAAGGGCTTTCCAGGAACTGCCACACTATGGTGGGGTTCATTTTCCTTGGAGATTCATCGCGTCCCTCATCCGAGGGTCCTTCAGAAGTGGTTCCTGGATATACTGGTGCAGAAGTAATTTTCAGTTCACACAGCTGTATCTTTTCTTTTTTAAGGCAGAAAAATCACCACAAAGTGACTTTCTCCTTAACATTAATAGGATGAAATTATCTTGTAAAAGCACCCCAAGGAGGGAAGATTCCCTCTCCCTCTCCCTAGCCACCTTGTACTTCAGCCTCAACTGATTTCAGAACCAGCTAACATTAAACAAATATAGGATATAATGAGGGAAATGTTGAAGTGGGTGTACTTGGGGTGGGTTCGAGGTACCCATAGCCATTAGAAAGCCCCAACCATCCAGAGTGGCTCCTAAACCCCCAGACTTCTCCAGGAATGTGAGCCCTTTGGGGGATAGGAAACTATTCATGTATTTATTTAGCTATGTAAACTACTTTGTGAACGATATAAAACGGTTGAAAAACGGTATATGTATTCTAATAATAATAGCATGTGATAAAGCATAATAATAATAGGATGAAAAATACATCATATCTCTAAATTTAGCACAAGAGCCTGTCTGCATTGCGTCTCTAAACTTATTATTCCAGAACATGGAAAAACTTTGTCTATTGTTCTGCAAATCTATTTGCTTGATCCACACAAAGAGCCATTTGATAAGAAGTCAGTTTGGGAGTGTTGGCAATGCCCCATACCATACAAAATACTGGGGGGGGGGTATCCATGGGGATCCGTTCCAGGCCCCTCCTCATGGATACCGGGGTCCATATATAGGGGTAAACACTTCCTCCGTGGCCCCCTCAACAGGACCCCTGCGGCACCCCTGCGGCACCCCTGCAGCACCCTTGGCCATTCTCTTACCTTAATTACCTGCTCCACCATGTCTTCCTTGCAACAGACACTATAAGCAGCAGCATGCTGCTTATAGAGTCTGTTTGAAGGAAGACATGGAGCAGCTAATTAAGGTAAAATAATGGTCCCTCTGTGTGCCCCCCCCCCAGCCATTCTCTTACACCTTAATTACCTGCTCCACCATGTCTTCCTTGCAACAGACACTATAAGCAGCAGCAGCATGCAACAGAGCAGCTAATGAAGGTAAAATCATGTTCCCCCGCACAGGGGGAGAGAGACAGGTGGGTTTGGGTAACGGTTAGGGGCAGTCTTTTTTGATAATAACCAAATAAAACACATAACACTGGTTTCTGCACAAGAAAACCCTGAAATCTGTGAAAAATAAAACTGTTTTCTAGCACTTCTACCCCACTATGGCTGCATCTGAAGTGATTATTAAAGCGATTATAATTTAAAAAAATGGAATAAAAACACATAACACCGCTTTCAGCAATTTTATTTTGGAAAACACCAAAATCTGCTTCTTGAAAACACCATTCCATGGACTGCCTCTAGTAATGGTACAGATGCCAACTCATAAGCAGCCCTTTCCTTGATCCAAGTGACCACATCTTGAAAAAAAATTGCCTTTTTTTTTTTTAAGATATTGCAACCACAAAGGAAACATGTCCATAAGAACGGCTTTGCAACATGAACACTGATGGGGAAAAGTCACCTTGTGGTGACATCCTCCAATTTGGAGACAGTTGGGTGACTGAGTCATAAGGGTGGAGTGAAAAGCCCTCTAGTCTAGATCATCGTTTCTTCTTTCTAGAATGAACTGATGCAGAGCATGCAACCTAAGTGCAGTTTGCCTTCCACAAACAGAGTCTGGCTTCACTTAATGGAATTACCGTCATTGCTTGGCCTTAAGTGGTTGGAAGAGCAGTCATGCTTTTTGGCATTCATGGGTATAAGATGCCCTCTAAATGACCCTGCCATAGACTGTACTGATTCTCTCTGACATGGGCTAAAAGGAAAACAAACTTTTGGTTTCACAGCCATTTCCTTTCTCTTGTTTGCTGTCATTTCCTCTTGCTTTTCCACTTGCAAGTCCTCCACAAAAGGTTATTGTTTTGGAAATTGTGTCTAAACAGAAATAAGGACTGCTTTTTCTGCTCAGTGACACTCAGCAGTGGTTGTGAAGATATTTGGCCATGGCTAGGCTGAACATATTTTCCCAGACCCAAACCGGGACACCCCCCGAATAATTAATCATTAATAAATTAATAATTAATAACACATTAATTACTGTCCCCCTTTTTTGCATTTGGGCGCGCAATTTTCATTTAATTATTTATTTATGGCCACGGAAATGGCCATTTTTGCCACTGCTGCCACTCACCTTGCTGTCCCCGCCGCTCCTCCACTGCCACTGCTGCTGTTGCCTTCCCGCCGCCACCGCTCCACGCCATCCATTTGCTCCCTCCGCCACGGGTGCTGCCGCCTTTCTTCTGGAGCCAGGCCAACCAAGACTCCAATACTGTCCCCTGGCACCTGGTGTTGGTGCTGCGGCCGCTGCCGCCACTCCATCACAATGCCAGTCTTTCTTCTGGAGCCTAGCCGGCCGCATCCAGGTTGGCCAGGAATCCCAGGTCCCCCGACGCTGTCGCCGCCCTTTCGTAAAATGTAAAACTTAACTTTTTTCAGATGCCGTCATCTTGGATCTCACGAAATCTTGCGAGATCCAAGATGGCGGCACCCGAAAAAGGTAAGTTTTACATTTTACGATACAGCGGTGCCGACCGGTCTCAGGTTTTCCAGGACGGATGGTAAGCCTAGCCATAGCTTTTCATTTGTGGTGCAAGGGCAGCCCATCCATGAGGCCAACTGAAGCAGCCGCCTAAGGCAGTGAATTGGTGTGGGGCACCCATTTCTGTCCCCTGACTTGCCTCTACTGCTCTTCCTCCTGCTTCCACTCCCTGGACTAGAAAAGGAAGAGGGGGGCTGAGAGGAAGAGGAGATGTGGAGGGGAGGAGAGTGCTGAACGAAGACATTGGCGAGCAGGAGGAGCAGAGCTGGCACATCATCAGGTCAGGGAGGCATCTGTTGCTGAGAAAAATTCCAGCCTGACACCTTGAAGAGCTGCTGCCAGTCAGTGCCTGAAGCCCAGGAGAGCTGCTGCCGGTCAGTGAGCATGACCTTCTTTTTTCCCTATATTAAATGAAGCAATTGCTTCGGTTGGCCTCATGGATGGGCCGGCCCTGGCGTCAGAATTTCACAGATAAAGTGTATCGCCCACAACAAAACACAGTACATATATTTTCACTAATAAGAAATGTTTATTTTTTTGTTCAAACTGATTTTTGTGAACTGATTACTTTATTTATAAAATATTTATATTTAAATGAATTAGGCAGGAGTGTCCAAAACAGAATAAGGTACACAGAACACAAAAAAGCATCAATGTGAATTGGGAAAAGGATTTATATAGGCATCTTTGCCCAAACAGCCCTTACACTTGGCCATTACTATTAACACAGCTCTACAAAAGCAGCTACAGGGAGAAGAGGGGGTGGCAATAAGGACTCTTTGAATTACGCATTGCAATAGATAAAAGGATCGGAAGAGAAAATTAGAGGCCTAAGTATAGTTACAAGGGACTAGAATGTACTGTTTCTGTACACACTACGTAGTACACAGTACTAGTAAATCAATCAGCACTTTAGGGAGAGCAAACCCTGCCACAGAGCAGGATGCTTCCTGTTTGGTTGTGCCGAGTAAAGAAGAAAAAGGGAGGGTCAGCCGTGAAGTGCGGCACAATTGTAAAACACTTTGGCATGATAACAGCTGCAGTCGCAGCGGCTGCCTCAGCGCCCTCTTCGTTTCCCTCTACAAAGGATCTGTGAACAACTTCGGAAAGGACCTTCGGAAAGGCTCGCCGCTCGAGGTTGTAGTTTTCCTCCAGTTTCAAGACAGCTGAACAATGAGGTCCAGGATCTCTGGGTTGATCCAACCCACCAGTTTCTCATATGTCATATCTCTCTCTAGCTTTTCCAAAGTCTCTTCAGTCTCATCAGGAAGCAGAGAGATCATGCTCAGCTCCTTCTCAATGTAAGGGAGCTCAAGATTTGGGTACGATCATCCGATATGTAGGCCATGTTCAATTTAGCTTTTTGTACAAAGACTAAGTTCAACATAGATTGCAACATAGATCTGCACCATTTCCACCTCATTCTGGCGCATTTTGAATGGCTTTTCCATGGCGTGGTCTTGAAGGAACTGATTTGCCCAGTTTCCCTTGAAATAAATGGCATTCACCAAGACCAGCCTTGTGAGAGAATCGATGAGTCCTGGGACAAGCAGGTCTTGCATTTTACCGGCTGTCTTTTCTTCTACCCAGGCGTTGAGGTGTGTTCTAGATTCTTCTGTTTTGCACAGAAGTTGCTCTAAATCTGCGTGGTAGAATTTCTGGCAAGAGTCTGTAAATGATGTAAGAAATTCATTCCACGTTTCTCCAAAGAGCCTGTTGGCGTGTCTGAGCAGGTACTTGGTGCCTGGCTTGTGTGGATTTCGGAAATACGTTTCTGGTATCCTGGAAGGATCTCTCCAGTTTAGACACAGATAGCACCTTTGACATTTGGGCTGCAGGGTTTCCTTTCGCACCCTGAAACACCCTTGACAGAGCAGAACGAAGACTCAGAGGAGCAAAAAACAAGTGTTTCTTAGGATCATCCTCACTCAGTTTCTTGAAGAGGTCAAGGGCAAAGGCAGTATTGGCTTCGGTGAGACTGTCCTTGTGCCAATAAAGGTTTCTATATCTAATAAGCAATATTTAGATTTTTAGCGTAATAAATTATATATTTTTAAAAAATAAAAGTTTATATTGCTGCACGTGTAGGCGCAGACGTGTGGCGACAACCACTTCTGCAGAGACAATCATTTCAAGGCCAGAAAGCGTTTCTGATTCATCACTGACGGGATCCAGCCGGAGATGGAGGTGGTTTCCTTGCTTCAGTCGCAGGAACCGTGTCGGTTGCATACAAGGCTACACCTCCAAGCCTTGCTGATATGGAGGGGGCAGTGTGGAGCAGCCATGCCAGGGCCCTAGTCCTCCTCCCCATAGTCCTCAACGAGAACCTGGTCTGGATTGAAAGAAGAATAAGAGAGTCAGTTACCCTTCCCACTCGATTTGCCTTTGGAGAGGGGTAGGGTGGTGGTGGGACTCACTGCCCATATTCAAACTATGAGGGGCTGGGTTTGTCATGGGGGTGATAGTGAGGGTTGGGCATTGGGGGGTCTTCCTCCAGGTTTCCCAATAACCTGAAAGGGGTAGCTTCAGAAAGGCCCTGTTCAGAAATCAACCCTCACTTTGGGAGGATTTGCATTTTGAGACGTGCCCCCTCGGGACGTCTGTCTCCGAAAGAAGAGAGCAACGTTGCAGGCTCCTCGGACAGCAGCTAACGCTAGGGGTGCTGGCCCTGGCACAGACTGCGAGTTGCTTCAGCCTCTTCTGGGATTTTGGCAATGCCCTGCCCTCCCCCTTTCCTTGGAAAAAGATCTTACCTTCAGAGGAGGAGGAGGCTGTGATGTCCCTGACCCAGATGGTCCAAATGTGGTCAGGGACGAGTTCTCTGACTGCTCCCAGCTGTAGAGGTAAAGAAACATTTCAAATTGCTTACCAAACACTTAAGGTCCAATTCAGGGCCCAGTGAGGAATCGTGGAAAAGGGAACCCGTTTCCTCGAGAAGCTGGGGGCAGGCAATGCGACAACCTCCCCCCACTCCCTGCCGCTTCCACCCTCCTTAAGGGCCTCCAGCGAGCCCGAGTGGGAACGTCTCCCTTCCAGGAACTGTGCTGCTAGGCAGCCTCAGCTGGAGCCAGTGACCGACTGCCAGTGATACTTACGTTGACATGAGGGAGCTCATTTGCCAGCTGACAAAGGCTTGTCAGAGAACTCAGGGCCCTGGCTTGCTCCATGCTGTCTTGGGAGCTCAGGCTCCCAGACAGCTCCTGTGGGACACAACAGAACATCTGCATCAGTGCACTGGACTGGACCGTCTCAGAACCCGGCCCCCAATTGGGGCACAGGTGCCCCCCCGCCCAGAAGAATACCAGGACTTTGAAAGAGTCCCCACATTAAGGCTTGACCCCAGGTGGGCTCCTCTCCCGCCAGCTTCTAAGAGATACTCACCTCCATTATTTTTATCAGCTGGCCAGTCGTGGGGACCTTGACCAGCCGCTGATAATATTGGTCCCCACGACTCCTTGCTGACCCCTAAAGGAAATGGAGAAGAGAGAAGAGGTGAATGGGAGGAGGGAACCCCTATGGAGCTCTAGAGATAAGGGAGTTGACGTGCTCCCAGAGAAGGCTATCGTCTCTCTCCTTTGAGCCGGACCAGCAGCCCTGCCAGCTCCAGACGGCTCCCCACCCCCACCAGCTGCCATTTCGGTGAAGAAGACAAGATTGTCCGAAACTCACCTCCACTGGTCCACCCATATCGGCGAGGCTTGGAGGTGGAGCCATGCATCCGACACGGTTCGTGCGTCGGAAGCAAGGGAACCACCTCCATCTCCGTCTGGACCCCGTCAGTGATGAACCAGAGCTTTCTGGCCCTGAAACGATCGTCTGTGCAGAAATGGTTGTCGGCCCACGTCTACGCCTAAACATCATGCAGCAGCACCTAACACTGAAAGAGAGGGGGAAGATGGTGAGAAACAGGCTCCTCCGCTGACACTGGGGAGAAAGGGGGACAAAGGGGGACAAAGGGGGCAGGGAGCCATGGCGGAAGAGCCAGAGGGTGAAGACATGGAGCCTCCTTGACTGGCAGGACGTCTTGGGGAGGAACTGGGCACAGGGTTTGGCACAGGAACATTGGGGTGCCTGCTTCGGGGGTAGAGTGAGAGAATTTCCCCTGTCCCTGATCCTCATCCCCAAGCTTGGGCCTCGTTTTGCTGGGGTGGGGGCTTCCCAGGACCCTCTTGAGCTGGATCAGGGAGAAAACCCCAAGAAGGAGCTGCGGGGAACTCAAACTTACATTTTCACCAGTTCTGTCATATCTCTCTCTCTCTCTCTCTCTCTCTCTCTCTCTCTCTCTCTCTCTCTCTCTCTCTCTCTCAATCTTTCTCTCTCTCTCTCTCTCTCTCTCTCTCTCTCTCTCTCGTGTGCAACAGGTGATGTCACAGGGGGGTGACATCACAGGGGGTGGGGGCGTGGCTTCATCCTCCCACCTCAACGGTCACCAACTGTCGCCTGGACAACAAGAGCTTCTTCAGAGCTTTGGGGCAGCTCTTGTCTTCCAGGCTCCTTCTTCTCAATGCTCCTCCCATGTCTGTTCCTCAAATAAACCAAAAGACCTTGGATTCATCCCCATTTACTAGAGAGTCTCCATCATAAATCATACGTGACCCATTCATGCCTCCGTAGGTTGTCAGTGACTGGGAGAAATGCCCCCTTTGCTCTGGCCGGCTCTTGTCTCCACGAAATCCCTTCCTTCCTTCCTCAAGTATTGGGAGGAGACTGGACAGACCTGTCACTATGAACGTACCCAGGGGTGTAGCTGAGGGGGCCCCGGGGTGCAGGGCAGCACCTGGACCAGGAGCAATGAGGTCATCGGCAGGAGCTCCCAGATAAGCCAGCGCTGGCTGCGGAGCGGGGTCCCTCTGGGGGTGTCCCAGAAGTCTGTTTGGAAGGCTTATAGGGGACAAGGGAAGGAGCTGCAAAACCCAAGTGACGTTGTGAATACGCAACAAAAGACCCTCTCCAAGTCTCCCCTATATAACGGCCCAATCCTATCCCCACTCTCCACCGGCAGAACTGGCAGTCTGGCAGTGGAGTTTGCTTCATGGCCATCACAAAAGGCCCGCTGGCAGCGATCAGAGCCAAGCACTACAGCCTGCCTGCGGCGAGATCACAGCGGCCCCGAGCAGAGCAACGGCCAGGAGAAGGCCTGCCGACGAAGGTAGGTTGGCAGAGGAGGTGGGATAGGGCTGGCAGAGGGAGGGATTGGGTGGCGCCGAGGTGGGGCGGTGGGCGAATCGGGTTCGCAAAGGGGTGAGGTGCTGAATCCAAACTCCCTTCCGGAACCTGATCTAGCAGCCCAAGTCGATGCGGACTTGTGCCAGCGATTTCACTGGTGCAGGTCCCAGTAGCTCTGTCCTGGTCTCAGAGGCTTACCCCTGAGTAAGGGGACAAATATTCCCTTACCCACAGAAGACCATCCCACCTCCTCGGGATGCAGCGAGAGCCATTTTGGCACGCCTGCATTAACAGGTGGAGGAAAGCATTGGATTGGTCTCTAAAGTTACCTGTAAATTGAAAGAGTATCTGATGTCTACGCTAACCCTCCTGGAAGATGTCCCTCCCCCAAAGCCCCACTGACACTATATCAAAAGACCAATGCAAGGATTGAAAACGAGGAAACCCTTCCTTCTCTTCCCTCCTGAAGGCGTCTTATCCTCCGTTGCAAACCGGCAGGCAGGAAGGGAGGCCTGCGTTGCTGGGACACCTCTTGCCCTCCGGACTCCATCACCGCCTTGGCTCAGACATGCTTCGTGCTTCATATTGTTGGAAGAATATCTTTGCCCCCAGAGAATTCTGCCCAGGTGAAAGGACAACCCGAACTGACAAGGGGACAGACACGGGATAAAGGATGGAACAGATTTATTAGGCTAAACAGAACTTGAAGGAAAGGTAAGTAGGAAGGTTCAGTAATAGGATATTCCTATCTCTGCCACTGGCAAATTCTGCCCGGGTGACAGACCAGCCCAAAAGGACAATAGGATATCCTTCTATTCCCCTAAACCAAACTGGACCAGGTTTGGGGGGCTTTAGGGGGCAGATCTGAGCAGTGAGGGTCTCTGATGATATTCTCTCTGTCTCTCTCTCTCTCTCTCTCTCTCTCTCTCTCTCTCTCTCTCTCCCCCCCCCCCAAGTTCTTTAATTCTGCATGTCCTGTACGAAAGACAGGTTTGAAGACCACAAAGACTATTTAATGTGAATAAAATGGGGGGTGTGGTCAGCAGTTTTCATGAAGTTTTTGAACTTGTGAATAGTTTTCAAAGCAAAGGGCCCTGTTGGTGTCCACAGAATCCTACCAACTCCCCAGTACCTGCAGGCCAAGCAATGGGAGGAGGAGCAGGGAGGGTCGAGGTGGGAGGAGGGCTAGGCCTTGCGTCCCTTCTGTCTTTCGCCCCTTTTGCCCGTACCCTCTTCTTCCACCTCCCACACAGACTGGCAACCGTGGTAATCATAAGGTGTATATAGGGGGCAAAGGACGGGACAGAGCAGGAAGGGATTCTTGGTGTGAACGGTTGGCGCTTCCCTCCCATGTCCCCAGGTGCAGAGCGCTTTGGATCCTTCTCTCACAGCAAAGCGTCTTCAGCACACAGCAGAATTGGGCTGATTCCCATCTGGGACCCTTGGAGAAGGCACAAACAACGTCATGAGTTTGGGGCAGGAAAAGACACCCCAGCAACATCCATTTTACGATGAAAAGCTTCATTACGCTTGCGGTGCCTCTGCGCTGTGGGAGAGGCAGGAGCCAGGAATGACGCCAGCGCACTCGGGTGTCAAGCCTGGCCTGGGACTCCAGACCGGAACCGGGAACTAAAGCCGAAGCCGAGGAGTCAAGTCAAGTATTCTTCCTATACCTCCTCCTCAATGTGTTCATATATAGACGGTCATCTGTATGGAAAGAAGAAGGGAGAGGCTTAATCCTACCGTTCTACTTGCCTTCGGAAAGGGGTAGAGACGTGGGGGGAAGACACTGCCCATATTCAAACTAGAAAGGGGCTGGGTTTGGCATTGGGGGGTCCTTGGAGGCAGCCATGGCTGCTTCCAAGTTACCTACCTGGCTGCAAGGACCAGGTTCAGAAAGACCCTGTTCCTATGTCAACTCTCCCTGTGGCAGGATTTACATTTTGAGACATGCCCGCTTGCGACGTAGGTCTCAGAAATAAGAGAGCAATAGCAATGTTGCAGGCTTCTCGGACAGCAGCTAAGGCTAGAGGTGATGGCCCTGCAATGGAATGCGAGTCGCTTAAGCCCTGCCCTCCCCATTCCTTTTGAGCAGGATGTCACCTTATTGGAGGAGGGGCTGTCTCTCACCCAGATGGTCCAGATCTCTGGGGGTATTTGGTCTCGGACTGCTTCCAGCTGTAGAGGTAAAAGCATATTTCCATGATTTCATCTCTCTTCTTTCTGCTCCTCTTACAGATGATATTCAAAGGTCTTAAGCAACATAGGGGGTCCAATTCAAGGCCCGGAGAGGAATCGCAGAAAAGGGAACCCGCTTTGTTGAATAGCTGGGGGCATGTGATACAACAGCCTCTGGGGATCCTGCCGCTTCCACCCTCCTTAAGGGCCGCCAGCAAGCCTGAGTAGGAACGTCTCCCTTCCAGGAACTTTGCTGCTAGGCTGCCCCAGCTGGAGCCAGTGAACAACTGACAGTCCAAGCTCTTTCCCAGCCCAGGAACCTTCCGACGGGGACAGGATGCAAGACTCTGCAGCAGAAGGGATACTTCCATTGACATGCGGGAGCTCAGCAGCCAGCTGACATAGGCTGGTCAGAGAATCGAGGGCCCTGGCTCGCTCCATGCTGTCATTGGAGTTCAGGCTGCCAGACAGTTCCTGTGGGACACAACAGCACCTTTGCACCATTGCACTGGACAGAACCAATTCAGATCCCGGCCCCCAGTTGGGGCACAGGTGTTCCCCCACCCAGAAGAATGCCAGGACTTTTGGAAGAGTCCCTACATTAAGGCTTGACCCCAGGCAGGCTGGGTGGGCTCCTTTCACCAGCTTCTAAGAGATACTCACCTCCGTTATTTTGATCAGCTGGCCAGTCGTGGGGACCTTGACCAGCCGCTGACAATACTTGTCCCCACGACTCCTTGCTGACCCCTACAGGAAATGGAGAAGAGGTGAATGGGAGGAGGGACCCCCTTTGGGGCTCTAGTGAGGAGGGAACCAACGTGCTCCCAGACAAGTCTATGGTCTCTCTTCTTCGAGCCGGACAAGCAGCCCTGCCAGCCCTGGACGGCTCCCCACCCCCACCAGCTGCCATTTTGGTGAAGAACAGGAGTGTCCGAAACTCACCTCCACTGGTCCCCCCATATCAGCGAGGCTTGGAGGTGAAGCCTTGGGGACCATGCATCCGACACGGTTCCTGCGACGGAAGCATGGGAATCACCTCCATCTCTGGCTGGATCCCGTCAGTGATGAATCAGTGTTGCTTTCTGGCCCTAAAATGCTTGTCTCCGCAGAAGGGGTTGTCGGCCCACGTCTGCGCCTAAATGATATGCAGCAGCATCGAACCCTGAAAGAGAGGGGGGAGAAGGTGAGAAAAAGGCTCCTCAGCTGACATTGGGAAGAAAGGGGGACAAAGGGGGACAAAGGGGGCAGGGAGCCATGGCGGAAGAGCCAGAGGGTGAAGTCATGGAGCCTCCTTGACTGGCAGGACGTGTTGGGGAGGAACTGGGGAGGCTGCTGCCTGCAGGGTTTGTCACAGGAACATTGGGGTTCTCGTTTGGGGGGGCAGAGTGAGAGACTTTCCCCCATCCCTGATCCTCATACCCAAGCTTGGGACTTGTTTTGCTGGGGTGGGGTCTTCCCAGGACCCTCCTGCGCAGGATCAGGGAGAAAACCCCTAAAAGGAGCTGCAGGGAACTCAAACTTACACTTTCACCATATCTTCCATATGGGTGTTGTCACTCATTTTATCCCTCCCTCTCCTTTCAAGATACCACTCGCTCACTCTCACAGTCACTCTCACTTTCACAGTCACTCTCACCATCGCTCTGCCTCTCAACACTCTCAGTATCCACTCACTCTTGGGAAAGAACTGGGCAGGCATGTGGAATGCTCGGGGATTGCTGCTGCTGTTGACATCCTTCAAGGTTTCTGGCGAACCCACCTGGAAATGTCTCCCTCCAGGAATGATGCTGCCAGGCTGCCCCTGTTAAAACTGGAGACCAGTTCATCCCAGAAACCTCATGATGGGGACAGGAGGGGGCAGATCCAGCCGTGGCAGCAGGTGGGATACTTACGCTGACATGAGGGAGGCTGGTGGCTAGTTCAGAAAGCCGGAGGCAGCTTTCCTAGGCGGACATGGTGGGAAAGGGGGGGGCAAAGGAACAGGAGGTCAAGGAGGGCCAGACGATCTTGCGCCTCTTCTCCTTTCCAGTCTCTCCCGCCTTGCTCCTCACATGCCTCCAAACTCCTCTTTACCTCCGGACTCCAGGTGGCAAATCCCAGCCCGGCTGCTGGGGAGAACTTTGAAGAGGATCTTTCCTTTCTCGCAAATGCATCTTGTCCTTATCCCCTGTCGCAAGCAGGCCTGCGTTTCTTTGAAGTTCCCCATGAGCCTAGGGCACCTCTTTACCTCTGGACTCCCCAGCCTGGAGGATGGTCACAATGGAAGCAGACCCACCGGTGCTGCAGCCTCTGTGCCCCTCATGCTAAGGCGAGGAGCTTTACGCCTCCTCTACCAGTGGAGGAGGTGCCGCCACCCGCCATCCCCGAACAGGTGGGGGGCTCCATCTGTAGGAGAGGGATGCTTAAGCCTCCTCAACCAGTGGAGGAGCCGCTGCCATCCCTGGTATAGTTTGGCACAGGCACGTTGGGTTGCTCGTTTTGGAGGCAAGGAGAGAGAGAGAGACCTCAAACCCCCCCCCCCGATCCTCATACCCAAACTTGAGCATCATTTTGCTGGGGGTGGGTGGCTTCCCAGGACCCTCCTAAGCAGGACCAGGTATAAAAACCCCAAAACGTGCTGCGGGGAACTCAGACTTACACTTTCACCATTTCTCTGCTCTCACTCATTATCAGTTGGATAAATGTAACCCATGCAATGTAACCGTAAACATACAATCTCTACACACTTCCACTCGCTCACAATCACACTTGCACTCGACACTCTCACTCTGCCACTCACTCTCCCATTCAACTGGTGAGTTCTCTCTGCTCTCCTCTTTATATACCTGTGCAACAGGTGATGTCATGGGGGCATGGCTTCGGCCTCCCCCCTCCATGGTCCTCCCAATCGCTCTCAGCTCAAAGGAGACCCCCATGAGGGAGGCTGGTGGCCAGTTCACAACGCCAGAGGTAGCTCTCCTAGGCAGACTTTTTAACCGCTTGGGGGTCACGTCCCCCAGGTTGGGAACCACTGTGCTAAGATGAGGAGCTTTATGCCTCAAGGACTGTCGCCTGAAACAACGGCTTCGGTTGGCCTCATGGATGGGCCGGCCCTGGCATCAGATTTCCACCGATAATGTTTATTGCCCGCAACAAAACACAGTACATATATTTCCAATTATGAGAAATATTTATTTTTTGTGCAAACTGATTTTTGCAAACAGATTATTTTATTTATAATAAATAAAAAAATATTCCAACAGCTCTGTTGTTTGAACCAAAAGTTCTAGAAAGAAGTAGGCAGAGAAGCAGCCCCTGAGGTTTTCTTGGTTGGTGTCAGGCTGCCAAAAAGATTAGCCCTCAGCCGAGTAAAGGACGTACAAAAGATAAGCAGGCGTCCAATTCAGCAAGCCCTGCTTCATCTGCACCACTATTGCTAATGCTCCATTAGACAGGGAACCACAGTGCTTAGAGGAGGAGCTTTACGCCTCAACCAGTGGAAAAGCCGCCTCCATCCCCTGACAAGTGGGGGGGGCTCCACCTGTAGGAGTGGCGTGTCTCCTATGCCAAGGGCAGCAAAACCTGGAGTGGAGTGGAGAAAGCTGGAGAGAAAGAGGCTCCTGGGCAGACGTTGGGGGGTGGGAGACGAAGGTTCTCTGGTCTTTTCCAGTCTCTCCCTCCCTTCACGCTCCTCACGTGCCTCTTGATCTCATGAACCAGGAGACTCTGGATTCAGCCCAGTTTCTAGGCAGTCTCCATCCCAAGTGACGGTTGACCATTCATACGCCCCCCCCCCGTAGGTTGCCATGGATTGGAAGAGAAGCCTCCTTTGCTCTGGTCAGCCCTTGTCCCTGCAGGATCCCTTCCTTCCGCGATGATTGGGAGGAGATCGGACTGGCGTGTCACTGTGGGCTCGCCCAGGGGTGTAGCTGAGCGCAGCACCTGGAGAAGGAGCTGATGCAGAAAAATATTTTCCTGGTTTCTGTTCATATATGCCTCCCCAGGTCACAGGAAAAACCTCACATTTGGCAAACTTAATCTTTCCTCCTTTCAAGGAGAGCATACACATTAGGCTGACTCTGGGTGCAGGGAGACTCCCAGAGCTAACTCAATTAAGTCTCCCAGAACTCAAGGATAGGACCATCAAGGACCATCAAGGACCATCAAGGGTCCTCTGTCTAGCTCAGCCCACTATTGTTCCCATTGTTTTCTGTAAAATGTAAATCAAAAGTCTCTTGTTTTTCCTGTATGACTCTGTGACTATGCACATTCTCAGCAACCATGTGATATTCTTGGAAATGTATAAAAACTGTTCTCACATGGAGCAAAGGGTCAGTTCCCCTCCTGGGGGGTGCTGTCCACTGCGCTGCGTAACAAATAAACCCATACTTTTTCCTTGTTCACCAGTCTTCCTGGTCCTATTAATTATCAGTCTGCTTAAAATTCCGCTACAGCTCCAAGTCTCTAAACTGATCTCTCCAATAAAATCACAAGCTCTTCCTCCTCTCTGTAAATCCACATTCGGCCTCTGCATCCCCCCCCATCTCTGCGCCCCCAGCCACTGTCAGAAGGTATCGCAAGAAGAGGGGGGACGAGAAGTGGGTTTTCTCTGTGCCAGGTGCAAGGGAGTGTCAATGGGAAACAGGTTTTCTTTGTGCCAGGTGCAAGGGAGTGGCGACAGGATACAAGTTTCTTGTTGTCTTGTGCTCCCTGAGGCATCTGGTGGGGCCACTGTGTGATAGAGGAAGCTGGACTAGATGGGCCTTTGGCCTGATCCAGCAGGGCTCTTCTTATGTTCTTATGTGTTACCAGCCTGCTGCCTCAAGAACGGCCAGAGCTCCTCCGGGGTCGTCAAGTGTCTGCTGTCGTGAGGTCTCATTTTCACCCGTGAGATCTTCCACCTTACTGAATAAACCAGATGACCCTCCACCCCCCACAGATTCTAGTGGGTCTCATCCCACATCCCTTATAACGTCATGCCTCCATCTGTTGGAATTTCATCCAGGCCAATAGCTCCTTTCTTTGACCAAGGAGCTCATGGGGGAGATTTCTCTGGAAGGTGGAAGGGCCAGAGCAAGGCTTCTAAGAGGGGAGGTCCTACCGCCCCCCCCCCCGCATGCAACAGACCTCCTAGTCCAGGTGAGGTGACATCAGCCGCATATCCACTCAGGTTCTGCTTTTGAGGTTTAATTCAAAGGACCTGAACTGAAAGAAGCATCAGGCTGAGTAGGAGGCAAGCTGAGACATGTGCTTAAGGACATAAGTGCCAGATAGATGCAGGTGGATGAGGTTAATGGATCTGGCAGGGGGTGACGATGGGTTCAGCAGAAAGGGAGGGAAGGAGCAGGTAGATGGAAGGAGGGGGAAAGTTCAGCCTTTCCCAGGGAGGTCAATGGGGGCCCGTTGACTTCGTTTTGTCAGACGAGAGAGCCCAGGAGAAGCAGGGGGTGGAAGTGAGACTTACTGCCGAGTAAACATGCATCGGATCTCACTCTAATATGCCTTTCATTTGGGGGGGGGGGCGGCAACATTTTTAAATCCCTTTTCTCCATTTGTAAGCATTTCTTTTAAAGCTATTGCAACCCACTCAAAGCGTTTGGGAGAGGATGAGCTCCATTCTCCGTGAACTATAAGAAGTTTCCAAGCAGACAGAAGCAGCAGGAGGAGAAGTTTATCTGAACTTCACACAGAAGTTGAAAATTGTTCTGCTTTTATATTGTTGCTATCTGTACATTTTAATCGGCTGCGTTATCCTTTTTAACTGTCTTTAATGGACTTATTTACACTGTTGTCAGTTATATTCTTTTCTTCTTATGCTGCACCTTGAGCTTAGGAAAGGTGAGTTATAAAACTTTGAAATAAAATGAATGAATGAACAAAGTCGATCTTGTTGCAGCGGTTCCAGTCTGACTGGGGTGTGGCTGCTATGGGTCTGTCATGAGGAGCTGCTCTGGTTCTCCCTCTGGCTCCCACATCCCTGAGGGCAGACACCACATCCCGACTCCTACTCCCTGCCCCGCCCTATATCCTTGAAGAACAGGGAGCAATCCGGGACTAGAGTGTGGCCCATGCATACAGAGACAGAGCCCAGCACCACCCTCAAGATGACGTGAGGTTGTTATCCTATGCTGCCCATCGCAACGTCGGGAGGGATTGTTGCTGAGTGGTAGATCTCTGACATGCAGAAGGCCCCAGGATCGGTCCTCGGCAGCAGCACCTCCAGACAGGGCTGAGAAGGACCGGGACCCCACTCACAATCCCTGGAGGGATGCTGCCAGTCAGTGTCCAGCACTCCGGAGAGCTGCTGCCCTGGCTGCTGGAGATAAAGCATCATTGTGGGCAAACTGGCACCCAGCTGTGCATGCTGTCCCCAGCCGACTTATCTTGGCTCCTACAAAAGGTTCCCAGGCAGAAGTCCTTCCTGTCCCTCCCAGCAGGCACATTCACCAACTCCAGGCCAACAGCCCAGCGACTCATCGGGCCGACTGCAGTTGATTTCCTCCTCCCGCTCACAAACAACCCCACCTCTGCCCACGGATGATTAGCAGCCATTTAAAAGCCCACTCATCCGCGTCCATTCCTGACTCAGGCGGGATGCTCCTGCCGCCCCCAAATAGACCAAGCGAGGAAATGTATAAGCTGCCAATTTGGCATACCCACTTGGAGGGGGCTTTCGGTGACATTCACAGGTCTACGTTTTCTGAGAACCAGCACAACAACAGTTCTGGACTTTTCAGGAGTGCTGCTGAAAGACCAAGCCCTCCTGTGCTCAGGTAGACTGCTCCTGACAGCAGACAGTTGAGCAAAGAAGTCTGGCAGCTTCAGATGTGCCATTTTCTCCTGCCAAGATGCAGCGCCATGAATGGGATATATCATTGAAAGACTCACTGCTAATAAATCAGCTGACGCCTTGCTCCTGCTGGTGCTGGAGGATAAGGATGTTACAGTAGCTAGCTGGATAGTGGCAGCAAGGAAAGCAAGGAAATCTAAACTAACTAACCAACGGAAAGCCACTAGTTGAGTTTTTGAAGCAAGGTTTAAGTTTGGCTACTAAGGTTCTCTCAATATTTGTTTAAAATGTGGCCAGAAAACACACATGCAACTAGCCTATGACTGTCCATTCAAAAGTAGGCTCCATTGAGTTCAATGGAACTTATGGTAATCCCAGGTAGGATTGCAGCCTGTAGTACATTTAAATGGCAAAAATTGTGCACTATCTGTGATCATGTATTAAATGAGCTTTTATCTGAGTTGGGGGCTAGTTCTTGTGGATGCCCGTATACCCTGCCCACTTGCAGTTGCTTCAAGGCAACATAAACTAATCTTGATAAAACAATTTTGTTATGGTCCTGTGCCCAACAAGGGTACATGGAACGATCTTATTCACCGTCCAACACGCCCGGCCAAAACAGAGGTGCGCTTTCCCACGTCATTATACTCGTAGCAGAGACATGCCGTGAGTTCCCATGTAGGGGAGGGACAAAACAGATTGTAGAGAAGCCTACCTTGCAAAATCTTTTTCACTTAAGCCAAACGCGGCCTCTCATTGGCTGAAGCTCGATGCGTGCGGTCTGATACAGCCTTTAAGTTTCGTGCGTGTGCGTGTGCGTGTGCGTGTGCATTCATTGTATTATTGACCTCCCCCCCCCCTAAATTCAAAACCAGCTTCCTGCTGTTATCCTGGCTTTCACTGCAAAGAGGAACTTTTCACTGCCTGCTGCCCCCCCCCCCAGCGCTTGATGATGCAGGTACCCTGCCTTTTTCCATTGGAAGGCAGCAGCTCTGCCTTTTTTTCATTGGTCACCAGCCAGTGACTGAGGCAACTCAGGGGCCTCCTGGTGTAAAGTGTGTGTACCCTTAACTCATCGACTGTGCTGGAGCAGAAAGGTGCATGCCTCGGTGCAGAAAGGCAAGGAGCTTTTTTGTTTTTTGACTTCTTGTTGGGTCTTTCTTTTTTATTTGTTGGGTCCGGTGAGCCTGTGCCTCACCCGTCTCCCCGTCCCTGATCCGTAGGAAGGCCGCCAACACTCTAGTTATTAGTCTCTGCCAGGCCTTCAGTTGCAGAACAGACTGAAGCAGTTTTAGGCATTTTCCAAATCATTTGGAAAATGATCCAAGGCATTTTAGGCTTTCTCCCACCAGCAGTTACAATCAGCTGCTGCTAATTGTTTGTTTTGTCAGATATGGTAGTGCCCACTTCCGGTTTTCTTTTGCATCAGCCTTTTAAGCTGTCTCACGAGCACTATAGGGGATTCTGATGATGCCACGAGCGTTACATGCGCAAAACGTCAAAATATGTTTTACCATCTGTTGAAATTTATTATTTGTTGTAATACATTTATTTATAACGACGGAGTTTCCCGGCAACATGCGGATTTTTAATTCGAGGATATGGTCGCGTCGTGAAAACCTACAAAAATATCTATTTTCCAAATCCCTTTCTGACCCTGGGCTTCCTCTTACTTCAGGCACCCCAGCACTGGCGTCACTGGCGCCTTCAGAGTCATCCAGTGGGGCGAAGGCAATGTGCAGGGAGTCTCCTGCGTGTTGCCTTTGCTCCACTGAATGGCTCTGACGGCGAGGGGGCGGGGCGCCTCGTGCCGGAGAGTAACAGAGGATTCAGAGCGGGGCAGAACTTAGCGTTCCGCCCCACCTAGAGCGACGCTACTGGTTAGTCATCATTCAGGCCTTGCTCTGGGTGCCCTTGCCTTCAGAGGTACTGCATGCATCCAATAGGCCTTTTCATGGGTGGCACCGACTCTGTGGAATGTCCTCCCTATGAGGCCCAGTTGGCTCCGAACCTACATGCCTTTAAGAAATATGCTAAAGCCTGCTTTTTCTGCTCAGCTTTGGGAGGGGGTGACTTTCAGACTTTCAATAGCAGTTGTGAAGCTATTTGGCCATGGCTTTTCTTTTCTGGTGTAAGAGTGGCCCATCCATGAGGCCAACTGAAGCAGCCGCCTAAGGCAGTGAATGGGTGTGGGGCACCCATTTCTGTCCCCTGACTTGCCTCTACTGCTCTTCCTCCTGCTTCCACTCCCTGGACTAGAAAAGGAAGAGGGGGGCTGAGAGGAAGAGGAGATGTGGAGGGGAGAAGAGTGCTGAACGAAGACATTGGCGAGCAGGAGGAGCGGAGCTGGCACATCATCAGGTCAGGGAGGCAGCAAGAAATGCCAGGACGGGCACTGATATACCCGGAAGCAGTTGCCACTCACCCACCAAAGGCTAGATGAAAAGGGTAGATCTTCAAAGCTCATTTAAAGGCCTGTGGGAGGGGGCTCCAGAGGCTCGGGAGTCACCCTGGAGAAAGCCCTGTCCTGTGTGCAGGCCAATCAGGCCTTTGCAAAGTGACAGCATATGGAGCAAAGTCACCTTGACTCAACCCCTCCCCCCCCCGCCCGGAATGGTCTTAAAGGGGAAACAGAGTCGCTTTGCAGCAGGTGCTCCTTGAGATGCCAGACCCCAAACCACATGGGGCTTTGAAGCTAACAGACAGTCTTTCTCCTGGAGACAGATGGGAAACCGACAGTGGTGTAGCTGCGGAGGGGGCTTAGCGCAAAATGAACCCCCCCATGATGTTACAAACCAGAAGGGAAGTCACCAGCCCGCCCCGTGCCAGGGGGGTGGGCAGCTTGGAGCAACATTTTGCGCCCCCCACCCACCCGCAAGACTTCAGCACCGCTTTGGAGCCCTTCAGAAGCCTGCAAAGCAGTGCAAACACGTTGCTGCCGCCGTCAATGCTAAAAGTTTGACACACACCCCACTTGTCACCTGGGGGTGGGCCGCCCCCGCCCGATCCTTCTGACTTCCAGTTTCACTTCCGATTGTTTGATAGAAGTTTTCTGAGGCCTGCAGAGGCCTCTGGAAGGGTTTGCAGGTCTGGCACGACAAGAAACGGGCCTCTGGAGGGGGGCCCCCATCAGTAATTATTTAGCGTGGCACCCCCACAAGGCATGGTACCCGGACCCTGTACTCCCTGCCCCCCTTAGCTACACCACTGGCCTGAACACATGCAGACTTTTCTGTGATCCCACTCCACTACTGGCTGCTAACATCAGCGCAACAAAGTCACGATCGTATGTACTTATAGCAGAAACAATATAATGCCAGAACCACAAAGATGGTAACCACTCCAACAGCCCTACACACCCCAAATGTCCATCTGTCTCGCACTAAATGGTGATGAGGATGTAGATCAGTGAGATCTCTGCTTTGCGTGCAGAAGGACTTAGGGTCAGCATCCCTAGCATTTCACCAGCAGCATCTCGCTGTGTGGCTGAGAAAAATTCCTGCCTGAAGCCTTGAAGAGCTGCTGCCAGTCAGTGCCTGAAGCCCAGGAGAGCTGCTGCCAGTCAGTGAGCATGACCTTCTTTTTTCCCTATATTAAATGAAGCAATTGCTTCGGTTGGCCTCATGGATGGGCCGGCCCTGGCGTCAGAATTTCACAGATAAAGTGTATTGCCCGCAACAAAACACAGTACATATATTTTCAGTAATAAGAAATATTTATTTTTTTGTTCAAACTGATTTTTGCGAACTGATTATTTTATTTATAAAATATTTATATTTATATGAATTAGGCAGGAGTGTCCAAAACAGAATAAGGCACACAGAACACAAAAAAGCATCAATGTGAATTGGAAAAAGGATTTATATAGGCATCTTTGCCCAAACAGCCCTTACACTTGGCCATTACTATTAACACAGCTCTACAAAAGCAGCTACAGGGAGAAGAGGGGGTGGCAATAAGGACTCTTTGGATTACGCATTGCAATAGATATAAGGATTGGAAGAGAAAATTAGAGGCCTACATATACTTTCAAGGGACTAGAATGTACTGTTTCTGTACACACTACGTAGTACACACTACTAGTAAATCAATCAGCACTTTAGGGAGAGCAAACCCTGCCACAGAGCAGGATGCTTCCTGTTTGGTTGTGCCGAGTAAAGAAGAAAAAGGGAGGGTCAGCAGTGAAGCGCGGCACAATTGGAAAGCACTTTGGCATGATAACAGCTGCTGTTGCAGCGCCTGCCTCAGCGCCCTCTTCGTTTCCCTCTACAAAGGATCTGTGAGCAACTTCGGGAAGGACCAAGTCTTTGTTGGAGGACAGGCCAGAGAAGTCTGCCTGGCTCTCATCAGGTGCCTCTGTCATTCCCAGGCTGCTCAGAACAGGCTCGCCGCTCGAGGTTGTATTTTTCCTACAGTTTCAAGACAGCTGAACAGTGAGGTCCAGGATCTCTGGGTTGATCCAACCCACCAGTTTCTCATAAGTCATGTCTCTCTCTAGCTTTTCCAAAGTCTCTTCAGTCTCATCAGGAAGCAGAGAGATCATGCTCAGCTCCTTCTCAATGTAAGGGAGCTCAAGATTTGGGTACGATCATCCAATATGTAGGCCATGTTCAATTTAGCTTTTTGTACAAAGACTAAGTTCAACATAGATTGCAACATAGATCTGCACCATTTCCACCTCATTCTGGCGCATTTTGAATGGCTTTTCCATGGCGTGGTCTTGAAGGAACTGATTTGCCCAGTTTCCCTTGAAATAAATGGCATTCACCAAGACCAGCCTTGTGAGAGAATCGATGAGTCCTGGGACAAGCAGGTCTTGCATTTTACCTGCTGTCTTTTCTTCTACCCAGGTGTTGATGTGTGTTCTAGAGTCTTCTGTTTTGCACAGACGTTGCTCTAAATCTGCATGGTAGAATTTCTGGCAAGAGTCTGTAAATAGTGTAAGAAATTCATTCCACGTTTCTCCAAAGAGCCTGTTGGCGTGTCTGAGCAGGTACTTGGTGCCTGGCTTGTGTGGATTTCGGAAATACGTTTCTGGTATCCTGGAAGAATCTCTCCAGTTTAGACACAGATAGCACCTTTGACATTTGGGCTGCAGGGTTTCCTTTCGCACCCTGAAACACCCTTGACAGAGCAGAACGAAGACTCAAAGGAGCAAAAAACAAGTGTTTCTTAGGATCATCCTCACTCAGTTTCTTGAAGAGGTCAAGGGCAAAGGCAGTATTGGCTTCAGTGAGACTGTTTCCTTGTGCCAATAAAGGTTTCTATATCTAATAAGAAATATTTAGATTTTTAGCGTAATAAATTAATATTTTTATAAACATAAAAGTTTATATTGCTGCACATGTAGGCGCAGACGTGGGGCGACAACCACTTCTGCAGAGACAATCATTTCAGGGCCAGAAAGCGTTTCTGATTCATCACTGACGGGATCCAGCCGGAGATGGAGGTGGTTTCCTTGCTTCGGTCGCAGGAACCGTGTCGGTTGCATACAAGGCTACACCTCCAAGCCTTGTTGATATGGAGGGGGCAGTGGGGAGCAGCCATGCCAGGGCCCTAGTCCTCCTCCCCATAGTCCTCAACGAGAACCTGGTCTGGATTGGAAGAAGAAGAAGAAGAAGAAGAAGAGAATCAGTTACCCTTCCCACTCGATTTGCCTTTGGAGAGGGGTAGGGTGGTGGGGGGAGTCACTGCCCATATTCAAACCATGAGGGGCTGGGTTTGTCATGGGGGTTATAGTGAGGGTTGGGCATTGGGGGTCTTCCTCCAGGTTTCCCAATAACCTGCATGGGGTAGCTTCAGAAAGACCCTGTTCAGAAATCAACTCTCACTATGGGAGGATTTCCATTTTGAGACGTGCCCCCTTGGGACTTCTGTCTCCAAACGAAGAGAGCAACATTGGAGTCTCCTCGGACAGCAGCTAAAGCTAGGGGTGCTGGCCCTGGCACAGACTGCTAGTCGCTTCAGCCTCTTCTGGGATTTTGGCAATGCCCTGCCCTCCCCCTTTCCTTGGAAAAAGATCTTACCTTCAGAGGAGGAGGCGGTGGGGCTGTCCCTGACCCAGATGGTCCAGATGTGATCAGGGACGTGTTCTCTGACTGCTCCCAGCTGTAGAGGTAAAGAAACATTTCAAATTGCTTACCAAACACTTAAGGTCCAATTCAGGGCCCAGTGAGGAATCGTGGAAAAGGGAACCCGTTTCCCTGAGAAGCTGGGGGCATGCAATGCGACAACCTCCCCCCACTCCCTGCCGCTTCCACCCTCCTTAAGGGCCTCCAGCGAGCCCGAGTGGGAACGTCTCCCTTCCAGGACCATAAAGTGCTGCTAGGCAGCCTCAGCTGGAGCCAGTGACCGACTGCCAGTGATACTTACGTTGACATGAGGGAGCTCATTAGCCAGCTGACAAAGGCTTGTCAGAGAACTCAGGGCCCTGGCTTGCTCCATGCTGTCTTGGGAGCTCAGGCTCCCAGACAGCTCCTGTGGGACACAACAGAACATCTGCATCAGTGCACTGAACTGAATCGTCTCAGAACCCGGCCCCCAGTTGGGGCACAGGTGTCCCCCCGCCCAGAAGAATGCCAGGACTTTGAATGTGTCCCCACATTAAGGCTTGACCCTAGGTGGGCTCCTCTCCCGCCAGCTTCTAAGAGACACTCACCTCCATTATTTTTATCAGCTGGCCAGTCGTGGGGACTTTAACCAGCTGCTGACAATACTGGTCCCCACGACTCCTTGCTGACTCCTATGGGAAATGGAGAAGAGAGAAGAGGTGAATGGGAGGAGGGACCCCCTTTTTGGCTCTAGTGATGAGGGAGCCGGCGTGCTCCCAGACAAGTCTATGGTCTCTCTCCTTTGAGCCGGACCAGCAGCCCTGCCAGCCCCAGACAGCTCCCCACCCCCACCAGCTGCCATTTCGGTGAAGAAGACAAGAATGTCTGAAACTCACCTCCACTGGTCCCCCCATATCAGCGAGGCTTGGAGGTGGAGCCATGCATCCGACACGGTTCGTGCGTCGGAAGCAAGGGAACCACCTCCATCTCCGTCTGGACCCCGTCAGTGATGAACCAGAGCTTTCTGGCCCTGAAACGATCGTCTCTGCAGAAGTGGTTGTCGGCCCACGTCTGCGCCTAAACATCATGCAGCAGCACCTAACACTGAAAGAGAGGGAGGAGAAGGTGAGAAAAAGGCTCCTCAGCTGACATTGGGGGGAAAGGGGGACAAAGGGAGCAGGGAGCTATGGCGGAAGAGCCAGAGGGTGAAGGCATGGAGCCTCCTTGACTGGCAGGATGTCTTGGGGAGGAACTGGGCACAGGGTTTGGCACAGGAACATTGGGGTGCCCGTTTCAGGGGGTAGAGTGAGAGACTTTCTCCCATCCCTGATCCTCATCCCCAAGCTTGAGCCTCATTTTGCTGGGGTTGCGGCTTCCTAGGACCCTCCTGAGCAGGATCAGGGAGAAAAACCCAAAAAGGAGCTGCGGGGAATTCAAACTTACATTTGCACCAGTTCTCTGCTGTCTGTCATTTCTACTCTCTCTCTCTCTCTCTCTCTCTCTCTCTCTCTCTCTCTCTCTCTCTCTCTCCTGCAACAGGTGACATCACAGGGGGTTGACATCACAGGGGGTGGGGGCGTGGCTTCATCCTCCCACCTCAACGGTCACCAACTGTCGCCTGGACAACAGGAGCTTCTTCAGAGCTTTGGGGCAGCTCTTGTCTTCCAGGCTCCTTCTTCCCAATGCTCCTCCCATGTCTGTTCCTCGAATAAACCAAAAGACCTTTGATTCATCCCCATTTACTAGAGAGTCTCCATCATAAATCATACGTGACCCACTCATGCCTCCCAAGGTTGTCAGTGACTGGGAGAAATGCCCCCTTTGCTTTGGCCGGCTGTTGTCTCCATGAAATCCCTTCCTTCCTTCCTTCCTCAAGTATTAGGAGGAGATTGGACAGACCTGTCACTATGAACGTACCCAGGGGTGTAGCTGAGGGGGCCCCGGGGTGCAGGGCAGCACCTGGTCCAAGAGCAATGAGGTCATCAGCAGGAGCGCCCAGATAAACCAGCGCTGGCTGCGGAGCGGGGTCCCTCTGGGGGGTCCCAGAAGTCTGTTTGGAAGACTTATAGGGGACAAAGGAAGGAGCTGCAAAACCCAAGTGACATTTTGAATACGCAAGAAAATACCCTCTCCAAGTCTCTCCCTATCTAACGGCCCAATCCTATCCCCACTCTCCACCAGCAGAACTGGCAATCTGGCAGTGGAGTTTGCTTCATGGCCATCACAAAAGGCCCGCTGGCAGCGATCAGAGCCAAGCAGTACAGCCTGCCTGTGGCGAGACCACAGCGGCCCCGAGCAGAGCAACGGCCAGGAGAAGGCCTGCCGATGAAGGTAGGTTGGCAGAGGAGGTGGGATAGGGCTGGCAGAGGGAGGGTTTGGGTGGCGCCGAGGTGCGGCGGTGGGCGAATCGGGTTCGCAAAGGGGTGAGGTGCCGAATCCAAACCCCCTTCCGGAACCTGATCTAGCAGCCCAAGTCGATGCGGACTTGTGCCAGCGATTTCACTGGTGCAGGTCCCAGTAGCTCTGTCCTGGTCTCAGAGGCTTACCCCTGAGTAAGGGGACAAATATTCCCTTACCCACAGAAGACCGTCCCACCTCCTCGGGATGCAGCGAGAGCCGTTTTGGCACGCCTGCATTAACAGGTGGAGGAAAGCATTGGATTGGTCTCTAAAGTTACCTGTAAATCGAAAGAGTATCTGATGTCTACGCTAACCCTCCTGGAAGATGTCCCTCCCCCAAAGCCCCACTAACACTATATCAAAAGACCAATGCAAGGATTGAAGAAAGAGGAAACCCTTCCTTCTCTTCCCTCCTGAAGGCATCTTGTCTTATCCCCAGATGCAAACCGGCAGGCAGGAAGGGAGGCCTGCGTTGCTTTCTCATTCCCCGTGAGCCTGGGACACTTCTTGACATCCGGACTCCATCACTGCCTTGGCTCAGACGTATTTTGTGCTTCAGAATATCTGTGCCCCAGGAGAATTCTGCCCAGGTGACAGGACGGCCCAAACAGACAAGGAGACAGACACGGGATAAAAGATGGAACAGATTTATTAGGCAAAACAGAACTTGAAGGAAAGGTAAGTAGGAAGGGTCAGTAATAGGATATCCCTCTATTCCAAGCTGGAGTAAATTTGAAGGTGAAAGATCTGAACAGTGATGGTCTCTGATGATCTCTCTCTCTCTCTCTCTCTCTCTCTCTCTCTCTCTCTCTCTCTCTCTCTCTCTCTCTCTCTCAGTTTCCAGTGGCCTTTCTGTGTGTCCTGCCTGCTGCTGCCGCTCTCCCTCTGCTGCTCCTTCTTTTATCTGGCCTCCTGGATCTTTCCACAATCATCTCCATATATATAATATATAATATAATATACACTAGTTATGACTTTAATTCATGGCGGTGTACATGGGCAGGCTGTCCTAACTCCCCTTGGGGTTTTTTACAATATATAAATGTCCAATCTTTCATGAACAGCTACACCCCAGGTGGTATCCTTTTTATTGTCTGGCTTTTTTTTCCCACTGGCCGTCACCTCCCACACTCGACCAATGCAGCTGGCAGCTCTTATCTCTCCTCACATAGGCTTTCACAGCTTTTTGTCGGTGGCGTGTCTCGAACTTGTCATATCACCGGTCTTCAGGCTTACAAGGCGGCAGCTCTCCCGACTGAGCCAGACCCCTCTGCCCTGGTGAGGACTTACATGCTGGACCTATCCTCAACAGTTCTCTCCCTGGTCCTCTGGCAGATCTTTGCCACCTGTTCTGAGGAAACTACCCTCAGTCTATTCCTGAGGGAAACATTAGCCTGGATGATTCATGTACACCTTTTGGGCTTAACATTAACTTGCGGTCTACAACAAATGATAACACAAAAATTTCCACAACAATACGACCTCACGCACAATGTCGTTACGTCAACTTGAAGACCACAAAGACTGTGTCTGTGAGTAATTATATAGCGTGGAACCCCCGCAAGGCGTGGTACCTGTACCCTGTACCCCCTGCCTCCCTTAGCTACGCCACTGGCCTGAACACAGACATTTTTCTGTGGTCCCACTCCACTGCTGGCTGCTAACACCAGCGTAACACAGTCAGGATCATGTGTACTTAGAGCAGAAAGGTGGAGAGAAACATAATATAATGCCAGAGCCACAAAGATGGTAACCACTCCAACAGCCCTACCCACCCCAAATGTCCATCATCTGCCTCACACTAAATGGTGATGAGGATGTAGATCAGTGAGATCGCTGCTTTGTGTGCAGAAGGACCCAGGATCAGCATCCCCAGCATTTCACCAGCAGCATCTCGCTGTGTGGCTGAGAAAAATTCCTGCCTGAAGCCTTGAAGAGCTGCTGCCAGTCAGTGCCTGAAACCCAGGGGAACTGCTGCCGGTCAGTGAGCATTGCCTTCTTCTTTTTTCCCTATCTTAAATTCTTCTTTTACATTTTGGGGTGGTGAACCTTCTTTTCCCTCCTACCTAATCAAGCAGATTCCCTCCAGTTGGTACAAGGATAGTTACAACCAGTCAATCAATCCTTTATTGGCATAAAAATAAACAACATACAAGGAGGAATACGATTATAATGTTGTTAAATAGATACATATACACCATCAGAAGGTCAAACATATATCCTATATAAATTATATATCTTATATAACTGTATAGCATAATGCAAACCCACTAGAATAGAATCAAACTGAAGCCTTAAATTTGCCTGTACTTTACAAAAATTAAGCACTTCTGTACCGTATATTCTCCAGACCACGTCATCTCAGGCCTTGCTCTGGGTGTCCTTGCCTTCAGAGGTACTACTGCATCCAACAGAAGTGGGGCCTTTTCATTGGTGGCACCGACTCTGTGGAATGCCCGCCCTGTGAAGGCCCAGTTGTCCCCTACCCTACATTCCTTTAAAGCATTCTCCATTGACCTCCTGTGTGTACATGTGTTTTAAGAGCGTTTTTATAGGGACTTCTCTGACTAAAGAAGTCAAAACAAACCATATTGACCTGGGAAAAGAGCTGCAAGTGTATCAGCTGAGGCAACTGTCCATTGCCAAGACTTGTGCTGCTCCAGAGCCCACCTTCAATGACTGGATTGCACCTGCAGGTGACACCAGTTTGTGATCCAACTAGGAAGTTTGAGAAGACAATGGCAGCTCTTGGAATGGAAGGGCCAGCCCAAGACCTCCTGATGCCTGAGGCAGCATGACAAAAGCTGCCTTCCTTACCTGATGATGTGCCAGCCTCTGCTCGTCTGCTCAGCACTTGCCTTCCCTCTTTCCTCTCTGTCCCCCACTTCCTTTTCCAATCCAAGGACTGGAAGGAAAACATGGAACAGTGGAAGTTAGTAGGCAGAGATGGGTCGTCGTCCCCCCCACACACACACACCAATCTGCTGCCTGAGGCACCTGCTTCAGTTGGGCTGGCCTAGAGGGTGATAGGTGGACTCTGATGGGCTGGCATAGATGGGCTGGCCTAGAGGTGATAGGTGGACTCTGCCAGAGGAATGCTGTCTTCAGAGTCTAGGATGACTCCACTGGGAAGACTCCAAAGGGGATTGGACAGATTTACAAGTGTACATAGAGGCAACTTTTATGGGGTTTCCAGCCATGTATGTTCAAATTTGAAGAAAAAAAGTTAATTCTTACAACTTGACTGAAGAAATTCCTCCTCTTTGATCCTACCGCAATGAAGAAGCAGGCTTTCAGAAGTGGATTATCCAAAGCAGCCAAGTAGAAAAGTAGAAAAAGCCTTAAGTCTCCGTAGCGTAACGTTTCTTCCCACTCGCGGGATTTTCTCAAAAGCAGATGAAAAAGGACTCAGCAGACAAGCTGGTGGATGTTCCTGACCTTGTATGAGGACACAGGATAAATATAGAGACTGAGCATTAGGAATCGCGGGAATCGCTAAATTGGATAATTGGATGTGGAAACCGCAGTTTCCGAGTTAACCGATAGTAACCTTTCCCCTGCGCTCCGTTGTTTGAAAGATTTCTTTAAGGAAGGCAATCAAATTTTATTAGTAAATGTTAATTCCTGTTGACGATTCAAAAGAATATTTGATCTCCTCTGCGAGATCGAAATCGCTTCCAGATTTAAACGCTGTTTATTTCGTATTTCGTTGAAGAGAGAACGAGTGTTTTTAAAGTCAATTTGATGCCCGGTTGCTGCTACGTGCGCAGCAACCGCAGATTTTTCCTCTTGTAAGTTTTTGACAGCCCTGGAGTGTTCTTGAATTTTAACTTTAATAGGACGTTTAGAGTTACCCACGTAGGTGCCCTGACAATTTCCACAGGGAATTTCGTAAACTCCTGGGTTTGACAGTTCTGGTCTCTTGTCCTTAGGGTTGCCCAAAAGCTGTTCTATTTTTATTTACAAGTTACGATTTACAAGTTACGAACGAGCCATGATTTACAAGTTACAGGTTACAAGGCATGATGAGTATATGCAACCTCTGGGTTTGAGAGGTGGTAGTCTGAATGCCAGATGCAAGGGAGTGGCAGAAGGATACAAGTATCTTGCAGAAGCGTCGCTCCGGTAGGGGCGGGGCTGTAAGTATCGCTGCGGTCATAGTCTCTTTACCGAGCGAGGAGGAGGCAGCCCCGCCCCCTCACTGTCCGAGCCAGTCCCCTATGGAGAAACCGGCAGGCAAGAGACCCTGCCTGCTGCTTTCTCCGTAGGGGACTGGCTCGGACAGTGAGGGGGCGGGGCTGCCTCCTCCTCGCTCGGTAAAGAGACTATGACCGCAGCGATACTTACAGCCCCGCCCCTACCGGAGCGACGCTTCTGGTATCTTGTGTGCTCCCAGAGGCATCTGGTGGGCAAATGTGAGATATAGGAAGCTGGGCTAGATGGGCCCTTGGCCTGATCTGGCGGGGCTCTTCTTATGTTCTTAAAAGTGGAGAGCTAGTGCCAGGGAATGTCAGTATTTAGCATGGAGCTGTGGTTCAAACACATACTTTGCATGTAGAAAGTCCCAGTTTCACTCTCTGGCATTTCCAGGTAGAGCCAGGAAAGATCCTGATCTGAATCTGGAGCGCCACTCCCCATCTATGTGATCTGACTCTGGAGCGCCACTCTCCACCAATGTGATCTGACTCTGGAGCGCCACTCCCCATCAATGTGATCTGAATCTGGAGAGCCACTCCCCATCAACACTAGATGGATCCATGGTCTGATTCAGTGTAAGGCAGCTTTATATTTTCAGTCTAAGCTCAATTGTCTGTAAACCAAGGGCGAAGAGAAGTACATGAATGACAAGAACCCAGTAGTGTAGCAGGAATCGTGCCAGTGGGCAGTGGACGGGGCAATGTGTCATTGCCCCGCCCGCCCTGCCACCGGAATGGCCCTGATCCATTCAGCTCCGGATCAGGGCCATTCCAGAGACAGGGCAGGTGATGCATCCACCCACCCACCACACCACTGGTGTGAGCTACTGCAAAAACCTGCCGGACCAAGTTTAGGCCTCGTTCCATATGTCCACCCTGAATATGCTTGAATGCAGGAGCGGCTTTGATGTCCTACCCCCAACCCCAAATCACACCCAATCTAGGTCAAACTCTGTCTAAGGGTGGGAACTTCTGCATAGTCATTTTGGTTTTCCATGATCATTGCTTCTTTACTTCTTCCTGCATTAGTCACATTGGTGATCGTCCCAGACAATCAGTGATCACTTCCTGTGCAACATGATACCACCCTGCAATTTGAACCCTTTGCATGTTTGTAACTCTTATCGTTTTCTGTTTCTTCAGGCAAGTTTTTTCCACACTTTTGTTTTATTCAAGAGATTTGGTGGCTTCCTTCCTGGCCAATAAATCATACTTCCAGGCCCTATTCTGCCTGACCTATGCATAGGCTTACCAGATCTCCAACCGGGACAGAGTGCTAGACCTTTAGGAGAAGGAATGTGGGCAGGTGTAGCTTGTTAAACCCTTAGAGCACAATCCTATACACACTTTCCTGGGAGCAAGTCTCATTGAACACAATGGGGCTTGCTTCTGAGTAGACATGCCTAGGATTGTGCTCTAAGGGTTTAACAAGCTACACCTGCCCACATTCCTTCTCATAAAGGTCTAGCACTCTGTCCCGGTTGGAGATCTGGTAAGCCTACCTATGCAGAGATGGTCCAGGCACTTAACTATTCTTTTTTTCCCCCCTGCTTCACATTGTATAGCAGGACTGTCAATCACTAAATGGTTCTTGTAGTCAATTTTACTGACTTGCTTTCAAATGCTTCCATCCGTCAAGTTAAAATTGTAAGATTCCAATCCAAGTGATTACTTTGAGGATATGTAGGAGTAAGAGTTTCTCTCAATTTTCTGTTGAGCAGAAAATCCTCCCAGAGGGCCTGAAAACACATGCACATACATTTGTGAAACAACTGTTTTGTTTTAACAGAGAAATTGGTTACCTTACAAATCCACCAGAAAGCTGGCCAGTGCACAGAGCCAAACACCGAAGCAGTAGTAACCCACAGAATGCTTGGATGAAATATGATGCTGTTGTTATGGGATGGTTAAGTACAGTATTTGTTTAATACATATGGGCTGCAATCCTATCTGCACTTTCCTGGGTCTAATCTCCATTGAACACAATCCAGTTTACTTCTGAGTAGACTTGCCTAGGATTGTGCTGTTGGTCATTCAACTCACTCAACACAATCGCACATCACATTTCACAATTGAGAAGAGATTTGACCTCAGATCTTACTCCAACCCTACGCCTGTCTGTCTGTCTGTCTGTCTCTCACACTCTCACACACACACACACACACACACACATTTCATTTGTTCCAGGTGTTTTTCACCCCCGCCTTTTTATATGTTTCCTGAATTAACAATATGTCAATTTGCTCTTGTTTTAATGACTTTTTGAGTGTTCTCTTCTTTTCTTAGGGGAATTTAAACTTTAATGAAAATTTGTAAAGAAACTAACATCTTAAACCACACACACACACACACACACACACAAACACTTATTATTTAAATAATAGATATGAAGCAGTGGGAGCCAACAGTTGGTTATTCAGTTCTTTAGCCGATAGCTGATGGTCTTCTTAACTCCTACCCACTCATTCTTAACCCACCCATTCAATCAAAAAGGACTGTTCCACTTATTTCTAGCATTATGTAGTCTCAGCTTTTTCTGGTAAGAACTGAAACTCTCAAAGTTTATCAAAAATATCAGGTTGTACATCCTGCAATACCAGATTTTTCTTGTTCACTAGTTTTACTTTGATAGGAAGTGGTGGCTGTCCAGGGTTTCATGTAAGTTTCTTTCCTGAGTTCTACCTAGAGATAGATAGAATACCTGGGATATTTTGCACACAAAGCATGTGTCATCTCACTGACCTGTGGACCCTCCCTAGTGAAAATGCAGTGAGATAGGAACATGGCTTTCTCTTGGAGCCTAACAAGTTGGACTCACACCCATGAAGAGGTCTGTGACTGAGGGTAGAACTTGAACCCAGGTTCCTCTGCTTATATTTCCCTGACCCAAACTAGTTCTCATGTACACATATATCTATGTATTGTGATTCACTTGGATCATTCAGAACAGAATTAGGGAATACAGTAATTAAAAGTTTAACTTTTCTCCTCCATCAATGTTCTGTTCTGCAACTATTCTCAATATGGTGCTCTGGGAGAAAGCTTCTTTTTCATGGTATACACAGAAGCCCTTCTATTAATTTCAAATGATGCATTTTCTATGCCTGGCTATGAATATACCGGATCAATGCCAGTAACATGGTTTATTGGGCCTCCGGTGAAATGAATTTGTAGAGAAGACAGGCTGCGAGATGGAGTCGACATGCAGATGAGATCGGTAAGTGAGGGCATATTGATTATTTCCAGCCCAGTCAAGGCAGTAATTCTTGCCGACGCCTATTCCTTCCCCCACCCCTTGCTCCGGTACATTATTTATGCCATAAAAACACTATCTCAATGATGATAACAGGGTTTCATTTACAATCCCAAGCATAAAGAATCAATGCTTAAGATTTTGGGAGGTGAGCAACAAGGAGAAGGGAAAAAAGAAGAGGAGAGAGAAGAGAGATTTAACAAGGCCTAAGTCCTGAAGATGCTCAAAACTGCTGAGGCTGATCCTTGTGGCTTTTTATGCCCTCTGAGAGGAAGATTGAGAGCAGGTGCTAGATTGCAGGGCTCTTTATTAATAACTCAAGGCTTCTACAAGAGGGGGATTGATGGCACACTCGGTACTTAGTCAGTGAATAAAGCTTGAGCTTCAGCATCTGACTCAACTGCTTCACTCTTTCTAGGGCCCGCCATTCCCAAGGAAGTGAGACCCTCCTGGGGAAGCAAAGGGGAGATCCGACAAAATATAGAGAGCTTTCTGACAAATTAGCACAGGAAAAATAAATACCTTGCTTAAGTAGCTGGAAGATCATAGACTCCCAGAGGTGGATGGGGCCTTAGAGACCATCTGTTCCAACCCCTTGTTCAATACAGGAAATACAGAGTTAGTGAAACTCCAATAGGTAGCTATCCAGCCTTTGCTTGAAGACTGTCAGTGAGAGAGAGACTGTCAGTGAGAGAGAGTGTCAGTCAGTTGGTTTGATTTCAGAACTGTTCTTACCATTAAGTGTCATCTAATGCTCATCTGAAACCTACTCTCCTGTAACTTAAGCTCATTGGATCTAGTTACGCCCTCCAGGGGGCAGCAGAAAAAAGTCTTGGTTACCTTGAATGGGACAGAACTTCAGGCATCTAAAGAGTTTAGTCTTGTCCACCTCAATCTTCTCTTCTCCAAGCTGACATATTCAGTTTGTTCAATGTTGACTCATAGGACTTACTTTCCAGACTCCAGATCTTCATCTGAAACCCGTTACAATTTGTCTATCTCCTTCTTAAAATACAGTACCCAGAACTGGACACAGAAGGTGATGTCACCACCTGTGTACTTCCCAGAAAGGCTGTGAATGGAAACATTTAAGAAAATGATGACGATGCTCTGTTTGTGCACATGGTGCGCTACAAAGAATGAGAGGACTGGTCCATGTCTCAAAGGTCTTACAATCCAGTTGACAAAATAGAAACCAGAGGAAGTGGAGGGAAACGGGGGCAGTGGTTGAATGGAGGAAAATTATACAAGTGTTTGAATTACACAAAAGTTTTTTTTTTGGGGGGGGGGTTATGACAGGGTCTGGGGACTAAGGAGTTGTACCAAATTCTTTCCAGAGAGGCTGAGTTTTAAGAAGGGTTTGACAGAAGAGGCATCACAAGGTGCTCCAGGAGACAATTTCAAGCACAAAGAAGAACAAGAGAAGAAGGGCAGGGTTGTTGGAGGGAGCAAACATTCACATAGCTGAGAGTGATGGAGCTGGAGGAGCGAAGGTCTTGGAGAGGAGCCCAATGGGAAATTAGAGCTAGGGGGAAAGATCAAAGCTATGGAAGGCTTTGAAGAGATGAGAACAAGGAGTATTATGTATTATTACTATTACTTTTTATGTTTTATGTTTGTTTTTGTTATGTTATGCCAATAAAGGTTTATTGATTGATTGAACAAGGAGTGTGTTCTGGAACTGAAAGCAAACAAGAAGTTAGGGAATGACACAGTCAGTACAATGAGAGAGGTGCAGGATTTAGGCAGCAGCCAATGGAAGACCAGGTTTCCTGTAATCAAGGTGATCTGTAATCTCTTCATCCATGCTCATTTGGAGTCCAAAAGGCTCCTTTTTTTTTTTTTTTTGCATAATCTCAGGGCAGAAGGTGGGTTCATGTGCGGAAAGCAGGCTTTCTCCTTGAACTTCAAGTTTTTAGTGCAAATCTTCCATGGAAACCCAAAGCAGGAGAGCAAGAACCTTACTTGCAGCTATAGCGGAGAACAACAGTCACACAGCGCAATCCTATCTACTGAAACTGGTGGGGTGATCGCTCTGCCGGTCTATGTCGCAAACATGCTGGAAAGCACATTTGGGGCACCCAGAGAGTAAGCAGCACTTGCCTGGGAGAGATGGATTCCATGGCAAAGAGATAGGTGCCTGCGGGGGGGGGGAGGCAGAACGGGGCATTTCGGGGGGGGATTGGTCAGGCAGGCCGGGGGAGGGGGAGGGATCGGCAGTGTCCTCCTCTGCCATATCCTATCTATCCTATCTATCCCCTTTTTCGGGCCTGTTGGGTCTTACACGGGCCTTTCAAATGTGTGCCAGCAAAATAGCTGGGCACACATTTGAGTAGAACTATTGGGATGGCTGGGGCTCTACTCAGGGTAAAGGGACAAATGTCCCTTTACTTCAAGGAGGCCTCCAGCTCTGCCGGTGCAGGCGCCATCCTGCGCAGGATGCGGCGGGTGCCTTATTTCCGCCACTGCGTCCTGCTAGACTTGATTGGGCTGTCAGTTGGTACACCATGGTGCTGAAAACAGTGGTCTGTTGCATCTATTTTCCAGTCCAGGTACACAGCAGTGAAGGATTCCTCATCACACTTTGATTCAAGGCATGAAGCCAGAAGGATAAAAAGTCTTCATCTAAACGTATTTAAACACACCATTCCAGCCAATCCCACTCTTTCATTCTGCTAATTGGCTTGTAAGCATAATGTCCACCCAAGCTTCCTTGCTTAAAGAATGGTCTAGAGTTGAGAAGTGAAGGGGGGGGATGTCTTGTGTCATTAATTCTCAAAGTCACTCATTAATAGCCAGGAAATGGACCCTGATCATTAATGTTTAAAGCATACTCACCTCTTTAAAATGTCATAAAAGCACAAAGCGAAGGGACCAACATGGACCTCTTTAGCTAGTGAGCCAACAGCCTTGATTCAGTGAGAATTAACGTGTATTTTGTCTTATCCCATAACTGCAGTGATAGTGATAAAGAGAAAAATGCATAGGTTATGGATAAATGGTGCATGTCCTCAACGCACTCTCAAAATATCACCATTGTGAATGTATTTACTTGGAATGTAAGAAGAGCCATGTTGGATCAGGCCATTTAGTCCAGCTTCCTGTATCTCAGACACCAGATGTATCTAGCAGCACACAAGGCATCAAGATCCCTTTCTCCTCTTGCAACTCCTTTGTACCTGGCATTCAGAGATAGGCTACCTCTAAAACCCGGAGGTTGCATGCAGTCACCGTGAGTTGTACCTTGTGCTGGAACCTTTCCTCCATAACTCTGCCCAAACCCCCTTTAAAGGCATCTAGGCCAGGTGCCCTCGTGACATCTGGGGATAAGGAGTTCCACAGATTAATTACATGCTGGGTAAAAATATATTTCTTAGAAAACAGATTTCTATCGGTAAAGCCGCTGCCAGGATGTGGACCTCCATGCTTCTAACGTGAAGGAATGTAACACCTCTTATCAACAAATGCCAGGATGGTGTAGTGGTTTGGGAGTCGGACTTAGACCTGGAAGATCCAGGTTCAAATCCCCGCTCAGCCACGAAGCTTCCTGGGTGACCTTGGGCCAGTCACTATCTCTCAGCCCCACCTACCTCACAGGGTTGTTGTGAGGACAAAAGGAGGGGAGGAAATATGTACACCACTCTGAGCTCCTTGGAGGAAGGGCGGTATAAAAATGTGAAAAATAAATAAAAATAAAAATGGCAATGGATTCTTTCCTGATGTGAACATATGAATCTGCCTTACATATACTCCTATTTGTCCATCTATCCAGCATGTTGACTGGTCCTCCAAGGTCTCAAGCAGAGATCATTATCCGCCCTACCATCCAAGAGTCTTTGAACTGGATTTGCCAGGGGGACGCAACCGGAAACCATTTGCGTGCCTCAGGCTGGGTCAAACCATTTGCTTTAGTGTTTTCGATTCTCACCAATCCTCAAGCAGAGAATTTCCATTTAACTGGCACCATGCCTCTGGAATCGGTTGCCAGAGGAACTGAAGAAAGCCCCCTCGCTACATGGTTTTTCGGCGAAGTTTAAAGACCTATTTGTTCCATCTGGCATTTGAGGAGGGAGGAACTACCTAGGAGCTGCCTTGGGACCCTTTTTACTTTTGCTGCTGTGACATGTTTGTTTTTCCATTTTAATCTGCTCTGTACTCTCTTTTAATTGTAATTATATTTTAATATTTAATTTTAATTGTGGATGGTTTTAATGGGTTTTTAATTATGTATTCGTTGTTTGTTGTGCACCACTTTGAATTTTAGAAAAGCGGTATAAAAATAAATAAATAAATAAATAAATAAATAAATAAATAAATAATGCTACAGATTGAACCAGGGGCTTTCTGGGTGCAAATCATGTGCTCCACCACTAAATGACAGTTTCTTTGGGCCAGCTCTGATGATGATGCTACTCTCTCCGTGTCATTGTTCATTGTCTCCCTATGAATGCTTGGCAGGGTTTTACCCAGAAAAGTTTGGCTAACGGGATTATGAAGGAATGTATGGAGTTTCCTTCTATCCACTCAGATCCTTGGTATATCTCGCTCAGCATTGTCTCCACCAACTCGCAATGGCTCTGCAGGGTGTGCCCCCTCCTTCAATTCCCCGCCTCTCGGACGGACTCCTTTTCCCCGCGCAGCGGAAGACAAGTTCAAGTGTGAGTCACAGTGAGTGTGTGTGTGTGCCCCCTCCTTCAATTCCCCGCCCCCTCCTTCAATTTCCCCGCCTCGAGTCAGACTCGAGTCTCTTGGACTCGAGTCCGGGGCCGGCACCGTGGCTTCGCCGCGGCGCCTCCGCAGCAGTGGGCGCCTGGTTCAGCTGAACCACGCGCTCCACCGTCGTTACACCTCTTGCCTAGCTCTGCTTAGAGCTGGTACCAGAGGCTTGAACCTGGGACTTTCTCTTGCACAGCAAGCATTGTGTTACAGCCCTGTCTCAGATCCCAAAACCATGTTTCCTATCTTCTTTACATTTTGAGAAAGGTCTCCCCAATATGACAACTTGAACCCAGGTTTCTCCAATTTTTCTAGCACAACTGCTGCATCCACATGCCCGCTGTTTAGGTGTAACTCTAAAAAATTCTATGCATATGTGATGCGTGGAGCAGCCTGCAGGCTGCCCCACGCAGAGAGTTAATATCAAGAGGGAACATATATATTTTTCCCAGAGACTCTTTCCACTATTGCTATTTCAGGTCAGTGCAGTATCACAGCATGCACCACCGACAGAGCTGCTGGCCCGCGTGATGTCATTAATCCACCTCTCGGCATTTTTCAACATTAAACCTGTGTGCATATTATTACAGTCTGTCAGCTGGAAACCTGCCACCCCTTTTCTCCCCCCACCCAAAAGGCCACTCAGAGCTAACGATATGAATTATTGGAGAAATTGGAACAGAAAGGGGGCCCTCCCCCTAGCTCCCTTCTTCTCGATGGGTTTATGCAAATCAGCCAAATTAAGCCAGCCAAAGTTGACCTTAGTCATAAAATAAATCCACTTGATGTATAAGGAAGGGATGGAGGAAGGGGAGGACTGGAGCTGGAGCCCTGACACAGAATTTATGCAGAAGGAAAAAGTCACTCCGTTTTGCCACATTTCTATCCTGTCCATTCCACGCTTTTCTGAGTCATTAACCAAGCCATTCTGCAATGCGTTTAAACTTTCCTGAACTCAGCTACAATCAGCAGCGAGGGAGAAAAGGCGACTTAGGGAGAAAGGTGTGGAGTCAGCAAAAAAGAGAGAAGCAGCAAGTCTTTGTGTTTCAACGTCTTTTTCCAACTGATGGTCATTTTCCCTGTTGGGGAGGTCAGGAGAGACTTCCTTTGGTCTTTCATGCTGTATCTAGCACATATCCCACCAGGAAAAAAAATGCTTAATGGGTTGACAGAAGTGTCAGGTGGAGTAAGGCATTGCCCACCTTGAATTCATGAAAAAAAAATCCCTCCTTTTTAAAATCTGGTTTTAAAAGACTTTTTTAAGCCACGGAACATGCGTGATTTAAATCAGAAATCAGTCATGAGAGTGAGGAAAAGAAACCATGCCTAATATTCACAACTGGGAACATCATACTGGAGCACCACGTTTGAGCACATGTTTTGTTTACAGCATATCTGAGGTTCAATCACAGATATTATTGGCAGTTAAAGGATTGGGGAGTAAGTATTGCGAAAGACATCTGCCCACGATTCTGAACAGTTGTAACAGTGTAAGTAAACAGTGCTGAGAATAGAGGAACCTATGGTCTGATTCAGGAATAGATAACTTCCTATATTCAGGGAGATATGTAGGTACCCTGAGGAATCTAGACTCCTTGCAGGGCCAGTTGTCTTTTTTTTTTTTTAATTTCACATTTTTATACCGCCCTTCCTCCAAGGAGCTCAGAGTGGTGTACATATTTTCCTCCCCTCCTTTTTGTCCTCACAACAACCCTGTGAGGTAGGTGGGGCTGAGAGACAGTGACTGGCCCAAGGTCACCCAGGAAGCTTCGTGGCTGAGCGGGGATTTGAACCTGGATCTTCCAGGTCTAAGTCCGACTCCCAAACCACTACACCATCCTGGCTCTAGGATCCTAGGAACGTGCTATGCTTTCCTATGCTATGCTAGGAAAGGGATATGCACAGTCTATGGAGCTCCTTGCCACAAGATGTGGTGATGGCATCTGGCGTAAACGCCATTAAAAGGAGATTGGACAGATTGATGGAGGAAACTTCTATTACAGGTTACAAGTTACAATGACCATATGCAATCTTTGTGTTTTGGAGGTGTGCCACTTAATGGTGAGATTTCTGGCAGGGTGTTAAATTCTCTCCAACCGCTAGACAATATTGCCCATTTTGGCATAGTGCATCACCTGAAATTAATCTTCAGTAGTACTAATATAAGGACGGCTGCGTGTGCTGCTGCATTTGCCCAGTCCCACCATGAGCACGGGGGCTTGGTCTGTCTCCCTCCAGCTCCCACTGACTGGGCAAACGTCATCGGGGCTGGGTCAGCCAGGCACACCTATCTAGTTGCGTGCCTTCCCAGCCCTTTCAGTTCACGCCAGGTTGTGATCTGGGAAGAGCTCTGCTCTGAGCTCTTACTCTCAGCAGGCCTTGATGGTTTCTTGGCAGCGGTAGTGGCTTTCAACTGATTGCTGACCGGCAACCAGCTGTTTTGCAGCGATCTTCTCAGCGCTTTTCAGTGTTTTGGAAGCAGGAAAACAGGCATCAGGGGGCAATTGAGCAGCAGCGGGGGACCTTCGGCGGCTGGGCTCCCCTGGGCCTTCCTGGGCGGGCGCCTACTCTCTGCACCTCGTAGCATTGCCCCTTGGGAGAGGCGGAGTAGCAGCAGAGCGACAGCTTCAAGGGATTTCAGCCTCTCCCTTTGGGCACTGCCCCAGGGATGCAACTTTGCATCTCGTATCCTTCAGTTAAAAATTAGACACATCCCCCCATATTCAGTGGGGTACAGGGTTGCCCTGCTAAGGGTGCTACCCTTTCATAATAGGGTTTAAGCCTAGCCTTCATTGGCTTACACGGTTCCTTTGCATTTACTCCATGCATTGGTGATGCCTAAAAAAATGCAGAAGTCGGGGGAGGGGGAAGGCCCCTAAGCGGCCACCCCCACGCCCAACCTGCGTTTCTTCCTCTTCTGAGGAGGAGGATGACATGGTCGAGATGCATGCTTTAGTGACTCGCATTGAGGCATTAGAGAAGAAGACAATGAGGGAGGGAGAGAAGCTTGGGCAATGGCGGTGAGGCTTCACTTGCCAGCCCTCCTCTATGTAACTTCACGAGGAAAGGGCGTGGATCCCGGATTATGAAAATTCCGTCTTCCAGGGTGTCACTCGTGGAGGGCGAAAAGGCCAAAAGCAACCCACCTGCCCCTAGGGCTACTGTCCATTCTCTGGATCCTGAAATGAGTGCTGATGGCTCAGTTACTCCTGTACCCAATCCTGCCTTGCCGGCAACAAGCACTGCAGGTGAGGAAGGGGCTGAGGGGGGCAACATATTGGGGGTTAGGGGTGGCACCTTTTGCTCCTTGGTATTCTCCCTTTCAGTTTTGACCAGGTTGGGGCCACCGGCCCTCAGGCTCTTCATTCTTGGCAGAATCCGTGGCAATCAGGTCAACTAGCTCATATGCCTGCTGCCACACCTCGTGGTCCTGCTAGCAGGTCCCTGTGGTACTTCTCTGGTGTATCCCCTGTCGATGGCACTCCTTAGGATTTGTCCCTATATGTTGGTTGCCCCCCCTTTGGCAGCGGTGCACAGCAGCCAGCCATTGATAATCTCAGCCCCCCATCCCGCTCATCGTATGGTGATATAGCACTTCCATTAGGTGACCATTTGGCATTATCAATCAAAGAAAAAAATTGAAGGGGGGACTTTGGGGATATCTTCAGCCTGCTTCATACCAAACATAAAAGCATAAATTAATAAGAATGGGACCAACTGGCTGTGGCTACTTTGCTCCTCCATTTTTCTAAGTTGGATCTCCATGATCGCAGCCAGAAGGTCAGGATTCGGAGGTCAGCTGACCTCTCTCTGTGCCCTGTTTGTATCTAGGTTCAGTCCCAGTCCCCTGGGCACCTTTTTCAACACCTGGATGGTTCCCCTTTAATGCTATTCCAATTTAGGGCTGTCTTTCATCGTTTCCTGGACCTCCTCGGGCTTCCCCAGGTGTCGGGCTTCCCCAGTAGCACTCATTTCAAATTGGTGTCACATCCGCTGTGGCCAGTTTTGGCCTTCCAGCTTCAAGTTATTCAGCGGATCAACGGTGCTCCAATGCCTTTAAATATTATGTTCGGGAGTAGCGTCTCTCCATCTCAGTCAGTCCCTTTGGGACCCTTGGTTGGTATATGGTGTGTGCTCTCTGTTCTTCACCTGCAAAATGATGCATGTTCGCCAAGCATGTGTGGTGATATGGGTGGTTGCCACCGCTGTGGGTCCTTGGCATGTGCCTGGCCAGGGTGCTCCCTCAGGAGGCCCCTTGCTATTGTCATCCACCCCAGTGTGGGGTTTGGTAATGGCTGCTGCCAGCGGTGCCCTTGCAAGGGGCCGCTAAGTTACGCTATTAGTCTGTGGGGTCCATTTATACTTCCTGGGGTTTAGTTCTGTGTTACGCAGGTTGGGGCTTTGGAGGGGGGCCCCCAGCTTTGCTTGCTCCCAGCTCACCTAGTGTCTCTTCTTTCTCAACAGGTCATTCCTGGGCACACCCTGTCAGGGTCTTGATTTATGGCCATTCGATCATCTTTGGGGCCAGGAAGACAGCCGGCTTCTACCAACTTTGGCACCCAGTTGGGGCTGGGCGAGGTATGCGCTGGGGACAGTTTATGCCATTCTTTTGTGAATTCTTGAATACCCATGCACCTACCACCACCACCACCCCAAGTTTTGTTGATACATTTAGGGGAGAACAACCTGGGCCAGAGGACTGCCTTGTTCTTGAGGCTTCAGGTCTGCAGGGATCTTCATTTGATCAAGTGTTGGTTCTTGAGGATCATGATTCTCTGGTCCAAGCTGCTTCCCCGCCAGGTATGGAGGGGTGCCCATAGTCCCCATAGTGTAGACCTGGCCAGGAAGAAGGTGAACGCCTACCTGGGGAGGGTGGGTTTTGGCACTGGGAGGGGCAGTCATCCCCCATCTGGATATCGGGTTTGCATTGGCCTCTCTGTTCCAAAGTGATGGGTTTCACTGTTGCCTGCTGGAGCTGACTTGTTTCTTTCTGATTTGCCTTCAGAACTTGTTGGTTCCTGGTGGGGGCTAAGCAGGTGCTGTGTGGGTTGGGTAGGTAAGGTTTTCTCATTCGGCATCCACTCTGAGGCAGCAAGGTCAGGGGATAAGCCAGGACCATTCAGACGATGTTTGTCCAGATTAGTGAGACTGGCTGGCAAGCCCCCTGGCTGGAAGTGGCAAGGGCTAGCGCAAAGCTTGGCCTGTGGGTCTGAACAGTCCAGCTGCCGCGACCTTTCAGGGTCAGCCACGATAGGCACCCTCTGCCATTTATCGAGGGTAGCCGGGAGTCAGATGGTATGCCTGTCGATCATCCTGATCACCTGGGGGAGATAGATGACTAGGGTCATTTCCCCCAGCCAGTGACCCACATGTTTTGGGGGTTAGTTTATGCCCTGCTGCAGTTCTTGTTAATTTAATAAAATGGCACAAAATCCAAGCCTCTGTCTCACATGGTCAGTGTGTGTGTGTGTGTGTGTGTGTGTGTGTGTGTGTGTGTGTGTGTGTGTGTGTGTGTGTGTGTTGGTAAAGACTGCCATGTTTCTCTCAACTTCTGCTGTCCGCTTTTCCAAGGCGTGTGTGCTCCAATTAATGGAAGCAGAACCACGTTACTGTCGGCCTGTTCGCTATGTGATCACTGATTGGCTAAGGTAACTCATATGCAGCCACATCACTGGAGCATGGCGGGGGGCGGACCACCTGGGGGTGACGCGCGGACCCGCGCGCCGTGCACGTCACCGCCGCTCCAGGAGAAGGCCTCGGAGCATCCGCCCTCGGCGGAGGTCTGCAGCCTTCTGACGAGGCCCAATGCAGCGCGACGTAATTTATTAGGTTTTTCATGCCTGCGCAGAACATTTGAGGGCAAAAGGGCAGCCCTTTGCCCTCAGAAACGTACTGCGCAAGTGCGAAAAACCTAATAAATTATGTTGCACCGCATTGGGCCTTCGTTAGAAGGCCCAGGACAGCCGGCCAGAGAGGATGTCTCCGGAGCCGGCAGCAGTGGAGGCAAGATGGTGGCGCGGTAGGAGTCAGGGGGTCATTAGGACGGCGCGCGCGCCCTCGCTTTAGGGCGGCGCGCACCCTAGTGACTTTACTGCTCATATGACCAATCCAGGAAACATTGCCCTTATTCTCTTGCTTTCAGTAGCTTGATGTTACCAACATCAAATGGGTTGTAGTACTAGTATCATGTTGTCATGCCATCCGCGACATAATCCCTGATTGTTTGGGCTCACCCTTGTGACAGATCTACAAAAGAGAGAAAGCAGCAGCAAGGGAATTGATGCCACTAAAGAGATTACTATTAACACATGGTGGAAAATTATTCAACTTTACCCCAATAACTGCAGTATTCTAAACTCAATAGTTGAAATTGGAGCGTATTTGTTACATAAATATTCCATTTCCTAAATGTCAGCTTTCTCTTGCAACTGTTCATAAAGCAGTTTGACCTTTACGAAGTGTTCCATTGTCTATTTGCATCCACAACAGCCCTGTAAAGCAGACCACACAGCTTACATTTTGCTGATGGAGAGCCAAGTTAATGTGATGGTGACTTGACCAAGGCCATGATGCAGTATGAGTCGAACCATTTAGTTTAATGTTGCATGATGTGGAGTCCTAGAAGCTACTGGTGAACTTATTTTTCTTCCCCCCCCCCCGGCAGATATTGGGTGATGTCTAATAGACATAAAATACAGCTGCTCCAGCTGCAGATTAATCCATGTTTTTTGTATCAGTCGCCTTGTGCATGGCATGACTGTTCCCTTAAATATTGATAACCGAAGTCATATATCACGGGGCCGGGGAGAATGACAGACTCCGTGCCTGATAGCGAGAGCCTTCTACAATAATCAGATATTCAATAATTCATGAAAATATATTCCCCTCCCAAATCAAATTGGAAGCTATTTTGTGTAATATATTATTTAAAATTCAATATTATAATGCTCATAACTGGGTCTTCTTGCATCAGAGGACCGTTTTGAAATGTGATTATGGGCAGACTCTATTTAAAAGTGACAATTTTGGCTTTTCATTTGTTTAACGGCTTAAATGTGGGAGCTGAAGTGGAACTAAGTCGTCTGACAACAAGGCCGAGGCGGGCGCAAAGAAGTTTGAAAAGACTGTTTTAGAACTGTTTTAGAACTGGGCAACAAATACATATGGGGGGGATCAGAAAAGTCATTGGTCATTGTGGATTGGTCAGGGATAGAATTTGGATTAGTGGGTGTACGTGTGTGTTTGCGTGATGATGATCATCAGTCACTGAGAGTCTAGAAAGAAGATGCCTGTGGGGGGGGGGGGGTCGACATTTTGAGACATATAAAATTATGCAGGGGGTATATAGAGTGGATTGAGGCATTGATTGCATTCCCTCTCGCACAATACCAGAACCAGGGGACATCCACTAAGATCAACTGTCAAGAGAATCAGAAGTGACAAAATGAAATATGTCTGTACCCTGCATGTAATTAATCTGTGGAACTCCTTGTCACAGGATGTGATGATGGTGTCTGGCCTAGACACCTTGAAAAGGGGATTGGACAGATTGATGGAGAAAAGGTTTGTCACAGGTTAGTTACAAGCAGCAGCAGAACTTGGGTGGAGCCGGGAGGGCGCCCGTCATTTCTGGTTACAAGTCATGATGACTGTATGCAACCTCTGGGTTTTAGAGGTAGCCTGTCTCTGAATGCCAGATGCAAGGGACTGGCAACAGGATACAGGTATCATGTGGTCTTGTGTGCTCCCACAGGTACCTGTTGGGCCACTGTGAGATACAGGAAGCTGGACTGGATGGGCCCTTAGCCTGATCCAGCAAGGCTCATCATCACCCTCATTGTGTGAAAAGAAGCCTTGGATAGCCCTGGCTCTGCAGAGAATTCCAGAGGTTCCCCAAGAGGCAAGTTGGAGGGGATTGATTACAGTTGCTGGCCATCTTTTTCAGTCACTTGTTTATCAACAATTAGTTTATTTGTCCTTGACAGCAATGTATCCTTGCTCTGTTCCAACCCCTAGGGAAAATTAGCTAAAATAGGGAAAGGATTTCTCACATTTCTTATCCCAAGCCCTTTCTTGATCCATTGACAAAGTCACCATCTGCATTGGTTTATACCAGAGGTTCCCAACCTTTATCACCAGGTGTAGCCCCTGTCACGGTGAAATCTTCTGAAGTACCCCCTGCCGGAAAATAATTAATCGATTCATTGATTGATTGAACTAATTAATATTTAATTAGTTAATTAATTAAGTAAAATAAATGTAATTTTTTATTTTTTAAAAAAATTAAAATAAAGTGTACCACTAGCAGTACGCATACCACAGGGCAGGAATCTCTGCACTATGACATTGAATTGGCTGCATAGTGCTGGGATGTCATCAAATCCAATGCATCAAGTGCCTGAGAGATAGGCCAGTGGAAGACCAAACAAGGAGAATTATTAACGAAAATAATTAAGGAAAAGTCAGTTTAACGTTTGTGAATAATTGGAAACCATTTTTGATTTTGTAAGAGAGAGAGAGAGAGAGAGAGAGAGAGAGAGAGAGAGAAGAACAATGTGATGATATGCGGATTTAATGAATAGAACGTTGGTGATATTTTGGCTTACAGTAGCTGGATATTATATGTAAAAAATAGCGAATAGTATGCTAGTAGGATTATTGCTTCACGTTTGCTATAACCTTACGAAATATGTATTGTTTTTATGTTTTAATATTATATTAATAAAATTAATATATATATATATATATATATATATTTAAAAGGAATTATTAACGAAAGAATAAGCTACCAGGGACGGGGGGGGGGGGGGGAGAGACCGCACGTCTGCGGGCGGCCTGTGTTGCAACAATGCCAACGCCCCCAGCCTTCTGTCAGAGGCTAAGGTCTCCTTTCCCGCATGCACGCCCCGGCTCTACTCCTGTGCTGTGCTGCCAGCGAATGGCTGGCACTTACTGGCGGCATCTGCCGGCCACTCTCTCCTCGCACATGCTGTCGTCGTCCTCCGAACCGGGAGACCAGAGTCTGGGGCAACCACCGCCGCTGCGCCGCTGTGCCGCTGCTGCCTGCTCTGCTGTGACATCGAGTTCTACAGGGGGAGAGGGCGGGTGCAGATGGGACCTCCTGCAAAGGCTGACTGCCGCTCTTAGCAAGGAAGGCGTAGCACTGAGGAGGAAGACAGGGGGAGAAGCAGCGTGCATGAGAGGGGCCTTCGGAGGAGCAATCCGTTGGCCAGGGCGGGTGGCGGTGGCTGCCGAGCCTCCCCACTGAATATTACGCGGTGCCGCCAGGCTGCTGCGCTAAGACGAGGTGGCCCTCCTCAATGGCTGAGCACGTTTCTCCTCCACTCCATTCCCGTAGTTCCAGGTTCGGAGCTCTGCCGCAGCGTGGAGGTGGGCGCTGCATGGAAGGCTGGTGTGTGGGGGGTGCAAAATGATTCCTTGCTCACGGTACAAGCCCGACGATCAGCTGCTGATTGCAGCAGCTGATAAGGGCAAGCCTGTTGCGTACCCCTGGCGGTCGGTCCACGTACCCCCGGGGGTACCCATACCACAGGTTGGGAACATCTGGTTTATACTTCTAAACCAAATAAATACGGCATATTTATAAAACCACAATGCCTTGCTTTTAAGTTTGACTCCTATCTCTCCTTTATTCCCCATGCATTTCTGTCAGCAGATTAGGTCACTTCTCCCTTTACAATAGCACAACGTTATGGATGGCCCTTCCTTGATGCTCCATAGTTCATGTCCTGTTTGTCTCTTGTCCTAAGTACTGCATTCTTTCTCCTTGTTTGGTCTTCCACTGGCCTCTCTCTCAGGCACTTGATGCATTGGATCTGATGACATCCCGGCACTATGCAGCCAATTCAATGTCATAGTGCAGAGATTCCTGCCCTGTGGTATGCGTACTGCTAGTGGTACACAGACCTCCGGTTGTTGGTACGCCAGCACTCGAGCAGCAAGATGGCAGAAGCCATTGCGGCTGCATCACACCGGAGCCCTGAAACAATGGTTAGAGGTCCCAGGCACCCGGCAGAGCTCAAGCACGTGGGTTTCCCATACTGGGAAATGCCCACCCGCCTGCCCTGACCTCCTTACCATTGTTCTCAGGGCTCCATCATGCCCCCAAACCCGGAAGTAAGTGGCAATGACATCATCACAACTTCCGGTGGTACGCAGTGGTAAGCGGCATGACATGGCATGCCACGGTGAAAAGGTTGGAAACCACTGTTATAGTGTGTTGGCAAATGACACTGACAGTGGTGGCAATTTTTTTCCTATCCTTAGCAATACCCAACGAATCAGGGATCATTCTAAGAATGGAACAGTTCCTCTGCCCTTTTCTGGCATACATTTTTTGTAAAACTGGCCTTTCCATTATGAGGCAGCAAACTGACAATATAATCCTATGCATATGTAACATCAGAGTAGTCCTATTTCGTTGAATGGGACTTACTTCCAGGCAAGTGTGTGTAGGCTTTCAGTCTGTGGAATGAATCCAAATCAGCTTTAACCAACCTGCATCAGGTGACTGTACTGCTGTAGCCTTGCAAGCAATGACCCAGGAGACATTGTCAAAGCCGAGGTCATGGCCAGTCCACTTATGTGTAAATGTTCCTGAAACCAGAGCTGCTGTTGAATGTTATCCAAAGCAAAATGAGAGGTACATTTTGGAGGTTTTCTGCTTAATACTGTGAACTAAACCTTCTGAGGAATTTCGAGGAAAGTTAAAAGAACGTTGCTAAGACACATGAAATTTCTCAAGAGGCTTTTTGTACATCCCTAGTTTTAAACATGTGTTGGTTTTTAAACTTGAATTTGCAGCTTGTCTAACAGAAGGAATCCTTGTGGGGAAGGAGCCAAGATGAAGCAGAGCAAATGCAAGGAAGCAATTCGATTTTTCTTTCCATCATCATCGCTGGCTTCTACTCATTGTGGATTCTTCCTGCGTCCATCTACATAAACATTACGAGCACCAAAGACTGCTGGACGAGCATGTCTGTGAATATTGAATGGTTCAGGAAGGCCTTAATAACTGGAGGCCTTGTTATGTCTTTCTGGTCTGCCGAAGGCATTGTAATGGATGCTCCGACTAAAATGTAGCTAACGGATGCTGGATTGGAGGCACTAGACATTAGGGATTGTTCTATAGTGGTTTCATGCATTACAGCCATCCAACCGTTAGATGCTTCTGTGTATGCAGTTCTGCAAACTACACATATAGATAATCACTTGTGGCAATCCGCTGCACATACAAATGCTAATTTGCCCACACGTGAAGTCTAGTCCTGCTTGTGCGTTTCTCAGAGGCAACTGGTGGGCCACAAATGCTGAACTAGATGGCCCTTCAGTCCAATTCAGCAGAGCTATTTTTCTTAAGTTCACATGATTATCTACATTACAAGGTATGTTACACTGTCCTTGCACCTTGCCAGGTCCCTCATAGGTGGACTTTCCTCATCTCCGTCCTTCCTGCTCCTGGTTCCTAAGCAAATTTGACTTCCCAACTGCCTGTCCTCACTGCCCAAACATATCTTGTTCCAAGGATAAATAGTTGTACATTTATTTTCAGAACGTCCTGGCAGATCTCGCCCCTCTGCAGTTAGAATGTTGGAGAACATTCTGTTGCATCACAGCAGCCTGACCAATTAGTGAAGACCCACTGAGAGGCAATTGTCATATGTAAGACTAAATAATACATATACAGACACACATGTTTGTAGCAGCCCTGTATTTATAGAACAAAAGGAGCTACCATATCCTGTTACCAAAAGAGCTGGTTCTTAGGGGGGAATTCACCCAACTCTATTGGAACATGGGATCTTAGACTGGATACAGATCAGCATAATGCAGAGCATCCCCGTTAACTTAGCAAAGAGACTGAGAGAAATAATTTCCAATAAAAGATTATGTATTTATTAAGGAAGGACAAAGGTAAAATTATTCATACAGAGGAATAATAGAAAAATACATTTCTTTTTCCTTACAGATAGTGTGTTACATTCTTGGTTTATGGTGGTTGCATATGATGCAATGTGTATTTGGTGCAAGGAAAGAAAAGGGGGGGTGTTGGGAGAGAATTTCAGGTGTCCCTGCTTCTTCCAACCCAGTTTCTAAAAGCTAAGGAACAGAGAGAGAGAGAGAGAGAGAGAGAGAGAGAGAGAGAGAGAGAGAGAGAGAGAGAGTTTCAGCGTTGTCTCATAGCTACCTGTCTTGAAGAGCCTTCTTTGCTGGAGGTCAGTGGTGTGGAAATCCTTATCAAAAGAGTGACAACTTTCTGTTCAAAACCCTCCTATTTTTCAAGGAGTTTTTGGGTTGCTGCTATGTGCAGCTCTGGATATAATCCAGGAGATGAGGAAAGAAAGGAATCTGGAGTACCCAGTTTTTGTGTAAATGGCTTTAGAATAGGTATCAATATGTATCTGTTCCTGGCCCACCATTAAGGGAAATCAAAATGTGAAAAGACAGGATGTTGCCCCAGGCTAGATACCAGGAACAGCTAAAATGCAAATGCTCATACTTTTGGGGGGGAATGTATGAAACTAGGCTTACAATTGTAGCAACAGCAGGTATAAGCAGGATATTATATTGGAATAAGAAATGCAGATGTTTTACAGTATGGCAGGCAAAATATGGAGATCATTCCATGGGGGGGGGGAGAAATGCAAATATGCAATGGGAATGCAAGAATGCAGGTACAACCAAAACAATGCATAAGTTTTGTTACAACATTACAAGAAGTCAAAATATAAACTGTAAAACATTAATAAAGGATTATACATTTGCATTTAACTAGAGATGCCAGATGGATTATCTCTCTTCTTCCAGTAAGTGGGTCTGGGAGGTGGGAGAGAGGTCACGTAGAAGTTTTGAGGCTTGAACCAAAGTTCTTTGAGAAAAACATGCCAAAGAGTTCTGTCCATGTTGTGCATAGTCTAGAGGTTCTGTGAAAACAGTTCATTCTGCACACATTCATTGATGTTGGCATATGAAATAGTGTTGCTTAGTATCAGAGTCCATTATATAGTATAACGAAGAATGAAACATAAGGGAAAATGGGGGGAAGGGGTTGTAACAATCCAAGCAGACAAATGAACCCTATAGTTCAGTATTGTGAGATATTGTTATTAACCTTTGATGTGGCAGCTATAGTAAAAGCCTTACCCATAGTTTTCCCCTTTTACTTTGTTATGGCAAGTAGGTTATATAGACCCATTGCCATGTATGGATGCAAATAATATCATATTTTTGCATTTCTGATTTCGGAGCGGACACTGTTTACATAGTTAAGCATGCCACATCAAACAATAAGACCTCCCAATATGGATTCGTGTAGCTAGGAGAGCAGTGACAGAAACACTGCAGTCTAGTGCAGAGAGAGCAGTCTAGTCTTTTGATGGACAGCCAAAAGCTATGTGCAATAGCAAGTCAATTGCTCACCAGTTCTACAGACCATGTGCTGTGTGATGACATCCACTCCCACAAAAGCCACTCCTCAAAATTTTCCAAGAAATTTATGCAAGGATGTTTTAACACCTGCTTCCCCCAAATTACCCCGTGTTGTCCCTAAGCACTGAAACTGTACTAAGGCCACAATCCAAAGCACTTGGGAGTAAGACCCTCTGAACTCAATGAGACTTAAAAGACATTCATGTGGTTGCCCTGCAAGAGAACTTCCAGATCAGCTCTAGATTTAGGGCGAAATCCACCAAAGGTCGCCCGCCGGATCCTATCCCAGTTCCGGGCCACGCTACTGCAGACCGGAAGTCTACTCGAGGAAGGGGACATTCGTTCCCTTCCCTGGGTGTAAACCAGGGCAGGCCCAATTGGCCTTCTAGGATTTCCGCCAGCTAAATAGCTGGCAGAAGTAGGAGGAGGCCGTGTAACAGCCGAGCCAGCCCGGTGGGGACATGGCGGACACTATCCCCACCCCCTCCCAGGCCAACTTGACCACTGGCCCCCCTCCTTCACCGCCCAGACCGCCCATGCAGCTGCCGCCAGAGTCTTACTTTCCTCCGGCAGCCGCATGGACGTCCTGACGACGGAGTGAGGACGGCTGGCCTTGCGCCGGCCTCCCTTACTCGCGAGTGGTCGCAAATGTGCCTTATGGCACTTTCCACTTTTCACCGTATCACTATGGTGGATCTGGCTGCCAATGAAGGAAATCCACCATGCAATTTTAGCCTGTGCCCATTGGAAGTTACATGCATGTGGGAGCATTCATATATTCCACACCCCTATATGACAGAGGGCATTGCACACCATGCAGACTCAGGAGGATGGGCTTGTACTATCATTTATGCAAAGGGACAGATTTGGGAGGTAACAATCACTGAAACAATTCAGCTCTGTGAAGGAACCATCAGATTTCTCCCTTGAATTTCTACTAAGCTGAATCTTAATAGGAGTGAAGAAAAGAACACCAGGGTGAATTCCTTCATTTCAAAAGAGCAAACAGATTTAAGGCAAATTAAGTTTTCAGGAGAATGGAGGTGAATCAAATGAAAGGAAATTTAGGTGTGGCTTGTTTTTGATAAATTGGAGTCAATGAATGTTCTCAGAGGTGAGTTAAATCTGAACCTGTTCTTAAGGAAAGTGAACATTCAAATGTGATTTTGCAAATTGGAATCTCTCCTCCTTATTGCATCTCTGCAAATCAAATCCACCTCCCAAGATCTTTCCGCTGGCTTCAAATGACTCACTCTGGTCTCCTCTCTATGCACTCAATATATTTTTTTTCAGAAACAAAAGCACAACCATTTCCAGTAAATTCCCTTAATTAGTTAATGCTTGCAGAGTGTTCTGATCATCAGCTGCAGTGCTATATAATTGCGGAGTACTGCTAATATAATTGAGCTGAATTGTGGCACTGTTTTTCCTTGCTTGTTGCTTTGAGAGGAGCACCTTTCGGTATAAAGCTTTCCGTCTGCTGGGGTCAGAAGGTGTATCTTTTGTGGAAGTTTTGGGGGACATGGACATTTGTCACACTGCAACTTTGCGCTTTGTGGACATTGGCCCCAACACTTTGGCCCACAAAATATCCACAATTTAGCCAGATACCAAGGACAGTTTGTTTCCTGTGAATAAAAATATGCCTGGTGAGAATTTTTCACCCCAGTGATTACAGTTTCCCATGGGGTGAACTAACTACCCCAACTGTGTTTTCAATGGAGCTAGATCATGTATGTTTGTATTTATTTATTTATTTGTTTGTTTGCTTGCTTGCTTGCTTGCTTGCGTGGGGAGGGGGGGAGCTGCACTCAAAGTGACCCTGGGAGGTGTTGATTGTTGTTGAACAGCTCCCCCCTCGCCACGCAAGCAAGCAAACAAACAAACAAACAAATACAGTTAGTTCACCCCATGGGTAATATGATACTCATGGGATAGCCAGATACCAAGGATAGAACATATCCATTCCTAGGTTTGATTGGTCCCATTATCAAACTGCTCTTAAGGAGGTTCTCTTAATATCCAACCAAAATCTACCCTCTTGTAACTGAAACACATTAGATCTAATCGTGTCCTAGAGAACAAATCTTTGCCCACTTCTATGGGCAAGACTCAAAATCACCTTTCCTGCTCTCATTGAAACCCATTCCAATTTGATACACAATCCCCATTAAAACAGCATCATTGCATTGGTTCCCTTTCAAAAATGCTGGTTGTCAAAAGCAAGCATTGAGAGCAACAGCATGAGCCTATTACGGCAGACTTCTGTGATTTTTACGCCCTTCCCAATGAAAACGTTTCTCCTCTGGAGCCTGACGGCCCGAGCCTGACCCCACAGTAGTGGGTGGGCGGTTCACTGAGTGCGGAATAATTTACTCCTTTGAAGAGTGTTGCTTTTGCCTCTCTTTTTTTCTTGATTTTCAATTACACTTCCGTGGAGTAATTACATGGGCTGCTCTACCGCGCCAAACGGATCTCGAGCTGACAGACCGACTAACAAGGGCAGGCAACATCTGTAACCTCTCCAGCTTCAACAGAGCCATGGTGGAGGCTATTCATTGACACTGCAGTCAGGCAGGGCTGGAGAATGGGCCCTGTAGAGAGATCCCTTGCAAACATCCCTCGCTTCCCCTCCTGCACTACTTAGTGCACCTGACAAAGCCGAGCTTGCATCCTACATGCACACAAGTGTGAATATTTAAGTGTTAGTACTGTGTGATATGCACATAGGAGACAGATCATTGGAGTATTTTGCTTATCTTACCTTGACTGGCAGTGACCCTTACAGGCTACAGGTCTTTCCAAATTCTTCTTGGACATGCCAAGAAAATGTGGACCTTCTACATGCAAAGCATTCACTCTACAAATTCTAAGGGAAATCCTAAAGGCCACATGTGCACAACCACATGAACATCACAAGCTGGGAAAGAACTCAGTACTTTTTCTTCCAAATGCTGTATCCTGTGTAAGGATACAGGGCCGGCCTAAAGGGCCGGCTGCTGTATCCTAAGCCCATTGCAGGCTGCCCTAGGGCTGTTAGGCTGCGCCTCAGGAGAAGGGGACGTTTGTCCTCTTCCCTGGGTGTAAGCCGGCCAGGGCCATATGGGCCTTCTTGGATGTATGCCAGGTTCAGACCTGGCGTACATTCGGGGAGGCCATGGAAGGCAGACCCGGACTGGGAACGGGCATAGGATATCAGCGGAGCATGCCGCTGATATTCCCACCCCCTCCCAGCCCAGGCCAGCCAATGGCCACTGCCCCTGCCCACCCTCCCCCTCCCCCTGCCCACCCTCCCCCTGCCCCTGCACCAACCAGTGCAGGACTTACTTCCCTTGGCATCCGTGGGGCTTGGAGGGCGTCAAAGTGAGGGCCGCTAGCCTCAGCACCGGCGGCCCTTACTCCCAAGTCATTGCAAACTTGCTTTACGTCACAAAGCGTGCTCGCTCGCAACATCGCAAAGCACGCTCTGCTGCTCCAAAGTTAGTAAAGATTGCGCCGTAAGTTCATAAATACCAAGCCAACTCCAAATCAAATTATGGGCATTTACCCATTTACCTAAGTGATGTTCAAGCATTGCATCCCTACATATTTGAAGGATCACGTGATCAATGTCTGGGAGTTGTGTCCACAGGAACATTGCAATTTTCCCGCTAGTTAGAACAGCCTTGATGCACAGCCAGAGCCAAGAGATGATATAATTTTTATCTTGAAGAATCTCTCCCCACTCTGAAATCCAGTCTGAGTTCTGAACAGTACCACGTAGCAAGTAATTGAATTCTTCGCTCTTGTAAACAGTATTGGCTCATGGGGACCCCTGCAAAAGGTCAGCAAGATTTTCTGAAAGCCCTCTTCTCTCTTGGCAGTTCTTCCCAAAATGAAATATCAGAAGCAATCCCAAGGTGTAGAGGAAGATATTCAGCCTGTGTGTTTTGGCAAAGACACACAATACATGACAATACAGATTGTTTTATTTACCGTGGGGAAGGATGCAGAGGCAGCTTCCTCCCCCAGCTCACCACCCTCCACCCTTCCTGAGAAAGTTTTATTGAATACCGATAGTTCAGATGGTGCCAATCTTACCCACTATGAAGATAATGTTGGTGATGCTTCTGAACTGCCATCTCTTCTTCTGCTTTTCTCAGGTGAACATCGCCTGAGAGAGATTCATCTCAGTACATTTGGGGACTGCCACTGGGCCTTTTCCCAGACCATACCAGGTTTTTCCCCCTTCATTTTTTTTCAGGATTTGCATTCTTGTGACATCACCAGGCTCCACCTCAGAATGTTAGGTTTGGGGACACGACCAACTTGGTGTAAACAGTGCCCATGAGAGGTACCGTGCACACTGACCACCTCCACCCTTCATTGTGGCAACATGAAAAGAACCCTAGCAGTAAGACAGCCCCCCCACTCACCCCCTAATAGTGCATTGGTGGCTACCATTGCTGCTGAGACTTCAAGCATTGCCAGGACAGATGGATTCTTTGATAGGGGTGGGGTCTCCACCAGTACCTAACCTGGCTGACCTCTGGCGTCACCCCTGGAAAAGTGGCCATGCTCCCCAGCTTTACTGTTCCTCCTTGTTTTCCACTGTGCACCACATTTTTGACATTGGTACAACATTAGTGCAGAGCAGGGATGTGGATGAAGTCACTGACTCCAAGTCTCAAGTCAAGCCGCAAGTCTTTGCCCCCAAGTCCCAAGTCTTTGGTTGCAAGTTGCAAGTCCCTATCTATTAAAATGGATTTAAACCTGAATAAAATTCAACTTATCATAAAAAGCTCCAAGTCTCAAGTCGAGTTTTTCAAGTCTTTTACAATTGCCAAGTCAAGTCCGAGTCACGTCATTGACGCAACTTGAGTCCGACTCGAGTCCGAGTCAATAGACTCAAGTCTACATCACTGCCTCTGCGCAAGGCAACAGGAAGTGAAAGTGCTTCACACTTCCTGTACCTCCACATCTCCCTTCCCTGGGAGATGCGCAAACCATCATTGCATGAGAAGCCAAAACACACAGCTCCCTTTCCCGCTGGTGCCAAACAATCAAGTTCTTGAAAATAACCCTCAAAGCCGCTGAACGGCATTTCTCATCTTTCGAAGGCCTTGTCCATACCGAATCAGTTCACCGTGTACCTAGGGATAATTAGGGCAACTTATTTAAAACTTACGACCTAATTAGTGGTTTTAATGGTCATTAATTACACAAAGAGCAACACAGCCATTATGGCTTCCAAGCGGTCGCCTTCGAAAGCAAGGTTCAGGTATTTATCTGGGCCCGTAAAGGAGAGAAGCGAGCGAGCTTAACATCTAATTAAGCCAAATTGTCCCCAGTAATTATAAGCAATGTGATTTTATTTATCTGGTTTAATTACCGGGGCCTTTACACAGTCTTTGACCTGGCACAGTGGCAAAGAGGACAGAGGGGAGATTAAAATGCCATCCATCACTGTGGGACGAGTGGTGGAATTATAGACTTCGGTGCCAAGAGGTGATGGAAACCGGGCGGTGAATGGAAACGGAAGAGCATTTGAAGAACAGTGCGGATTTTTTCCAGATAAGCCCTGTACACTGTTCACCCAACTAAGACCTGGATGACTCAGGGGGGGGGGAATAAAGTGGGAGAATGGACTGAATCACTGTAGACTGCTGCTGGAGGTGGTGGAGGGCTGGATGGACATTTTTAAATATTTGTTTTAAAAAATCCTCTCTGCAAAGAGAACATTTTGTTCAACATTTATATGTCGGGCTGGCAGTCAGGTAGCATTGGAAATCTCGGGCAAGCATTTATATAATGTCTCTCCCTTCCTTGAAAGAACTCGGGGCAGTGTGTGTCGTTCTTGTCGTCCCCTTTGGTCCTTAACCTCAACGTATCTAACGGGGTTGTTGTGAGAGATGGTGGCAGGCTTCGTGGCTTGGTGAGGATTTGAACCTGGGTCTCTCCAGCCTAGTCTGACATTCTTAACTACTCCACCGAGTTGGCTGTCAAAGCATTGAGAACATTCCCTCTGCTATGCAAGTTTTCTTTTGGGAGGGATTTTACATGGAGGATTTAAAAACAAAAAAATACCCGCATTTCTGATGTGCACTGTGTGGTACAATCCAGAGTTAGCCATGTCAAGATTCATCCACCTCATTTCCACCACATGGGTAGACCAGGACTCTGGTTGTCTCAAAGCTTGTCCTCAAAGCTACAGTCAAATGTAGCCTCTCACTTGAGATATTGCAAACAATCGACCAAGGGAGCTTGAAATGTTGAACTCCCTCGTTTCTGTTCGAGAGGAGCACCAAGGCACCCACAAAGGTGTGAACGTTTCTGAGCACAGTGGCCACTCTCAAAGACTCTTTTCATTTGAATCCTTGCAGGGCTAGGTAACGTTGCCAATTCCATGCAGACTTCAAACCAGCCCTTGCAAACAAACAGTATGATCCAGAGCATGCTTACTCTGAAGTTGAGTAAGCATATTGAGTCCAGTGGGATTGACTCACAGGAAGATGTTCATATTGATATGATTAATTTGCAGTGGAGAATTTTGTATCTACAAACCACATATTCCCATTTCACAGATGGAGAAGTGGAGGCTAAGAGAGATTTGCCCAAGGTCATCTAAAGGCATAGACTGGGCTTCAATTCATGCCTGCCGAAGTCAGCTCTCTCTTCTGAAGTTGTCTAGCTTTTTTTATTATTATGAATTGTGGCATGGATCGGTGGCCACCATCTGGGAGGTCTATTTCTGTGTCGACGCTCTCCTTGGTAGCCATTGCTCCTCCGTTCTCTTGACGCAGCAGCTGGGATGGCAGTCAATCTAAACTGCCTTTGTTTTGAGAGAGGTCATCCAACCCACCGTCTGGAGAGTGATGGAGGGGCCTTCATCTCGTTACGACGAGCCACCGTTCCCCTGTGTCACGGGGAGATTGCTCAGAACTGAGTCAATGCCGTTTTTATGGTTCAGTACCACAAAGCAATTAACGGCAAGTGAGCGAGCTTTCCCAACCTTTACTAAAAACCATGGCTGTTTATCAATGTGTCAGGCTGTTGGCAGATTCAAGAAATCTAAATTTAACAGGTGACTGAGTCTGTCATGCCTGACTGCAGCCAATGGATCTTCCGGATATAGAGTCCCAACTGGACAATCAGAGCCAATGGAACAAGCTGTGGAGGAGAGAGGGAATGAATGGTGTTAGCTGAGGAGTGAGCTGCGTTTCTTTTTTTAAAAAACAAAAAAAAGTTCACCGCAGATGTTTGATGGCTTCTGCAATTGATTTCAGCAGCCATGTTTTGTTTACTGCTTCGAGTCCTGCCAGCGGGCAGAAAGAAAGGTCTGCATGAAATAATAACAACAACAACAACAACAACAACAACAACAACAACAACAACAACAACAATTGGAAAAGCACATGAACTTCCTAGGTGTAAATGAAATCACTACACACCAACTACAGAAAACAGCCTTACTTGGAACAACATAGAAATAACTGAATATCCCAGGTCCTTGAGAAGGACCTGATTCAGTCTAAATCCAGCCACCAACATCTGTGGCTGTAACAACAACAATAATCAGAAGACCCGATTCCACTAAGCTTAACAATTACTCAAGATGGCATTTTCTCAAGTTTTTGAAGTTGGGACTCCTTTTAAAATGAGGGATATGCAGAAACCCTCTGAGAAATTCTCTTGTTCTATAGAAACTCATTGGGTTTCCCTTTAATGCTCTCAGATGTTTCTCCTTGAAACTCAGATCAGCCTGGCTTTGAGTCGTCGAAGGGGTTGCTACTGGGAGCTCCCTGCCATCCTCCCTGCCAGATGGAATCTTATTGCTCCAGCTGTTGGCCAGAGGACTACAGGCCCCTGGGAAGCTTCCCCCTTGCTCCCAGGAAAGACTTCTCAGCAAAAGGAACGCCAGCTTAATGCTATGCATAAAATATATCAGCCATTCTAGTTGGCAAGGTGGAGGCTCATTTTTCCAGGCTGCTATGGCCCCTGCAAAGCAGCCCAGAATATCAGGGCCGCCCATGAGGGCTCAGGGAGTGAACGTAGCACCATAATTTCACACACAATGCATTTTTTACTGAGTTACAGCGCTCCTCCTGACTAAGGATCATGAGCCTCCTGACTAAGGACCATGAGCCTGGACTGCCCGTCGAACGGCGGGCTGGAGGTCTACTTGTGGAAAGGGACACTCGTCCCCTTCCCCGAGTGTAAACCGGGGCCAGCTCTATCGGCCTCCTTGGATTTCCGCCAGCTAAATAGCTGGCGAAAGTAGAAGAGGCCATGTAACAGCCTAGCCAGCCCGGCAGGGACGGGGATATGGCCGACAGCACCTCCCACCCCCTCCCAGGCCGGCTACACCAATGGCCCCCCTCCCTCGCCCGTCAAACCGCCCCCGTGCCCACCGGATCCTTATTGTGTTTCTCCGGCAGCCGCTCAGGTGTTCCGGCATGTTTGCGACTGCTTCTGGCGACTCAGAGAGAGAGAGAGAGAGAGAGAGAGAGAGAGAGAGAGAGAGAGAGAGAGAGAGAGAGAGAGAGATTACATGAGATTCTGGCTAGTCACTCACTACACACCCAGGAGGCACCTTTTACATTTTCCATGTTTTCAAGTTCCAGTTCCTCCTCTCTTGTTGACCTGTTCCATAGTTTAGAACCAGCTGCTGGGGGAAAAAACAACAACCACCAGCTGTCATTCTCTGTTACTTTGCCAGCTGTATTTTTAAGGCAGTCATCAATGGTCTGGAAGCAACTGAAGGCAATTCAATTAGGTATGACGGTCAAACCAAAATGGGTGGGGAAACGGTGGGAGGGGGGAAAGAGATGTTCCAGTCCTCTCTTGGTTTGAATCTTGACATGTAGAGAGAGGAGGCAGAACCCCCCACTTGAAGCAAGTCAGGAGCTCGAGTCTGACCGAGAGGAGGAACTTATTTTTGAAGGGCACAGCAAGGAGAATGCACATCTGGGAGAGGTGGGAAATCTCTGTCTGCTTGGCCAATGCCTCATTGCCCCTTCAAGTCCTACCGAAAATACCTAGTGATGACTCCTGACTGGGTGGTGGCAATATGTTCCCTCTAAAAGTAATGGTAGTAATAAATGCTGTCTTCGTTTTACGGCGCCAGCACCTGCTCTGTCATTGCCAGTGATGGCAGCCACTGGTGTGTGGGGGCAGAGAGACTAGCCTGGTGGCTTTTTTTTCATGCCCAATAGGGAATGGCTAAGAGAAAGTGGACATGCCAGAGAACAGAAAAACCAGTACCAGCGAGCGCCTTTCTTCACTGGCACCTTGCTGGCATGCAGTTATAAAATAATAGCAATAATAAATAATAATACTAATAATGTCAGCAAGATAATTGTGGTAAATATTTAACGGCTGCTGTGATTTTTTACTGTCTCCCTCATTGTTCTAGATTGAACGTCTAACAGTCGCGACATCTGGCACATGAGGAGCTGAAAGCAATTCCATAAAAACTTGGATTGCAAGAGTGAGAAACATGAGGGAGGGGAGGGGAAGCAGGTGCACACCGGGCGGGGGAGGCAAAGGACTTCCCATCATCCCTGGGGAGCAAAGACTGGAGCTCCACTAGGTGGTAGGATGGGGGGGGGGAATGGACGGTGCTGGTTTTCCATTCTTCTGGGAAGCTGCCCAACAAAGGTCTAAGGCCGTGTTTCTCAAACTGTGGGTCAGGACCCATTTGGTGGATCAGGACCTGATTTCTGGTGGGTCCCGCAGAGCCTCCAATGAAAACATGGGTGATGGAAAGGTCAGATAAGTAATTGCCTCAAGCTCTGAGGCTATTCAAAAATCAGATAGCTGCTAATTGCCTTGCAAAGAGATGGGTTCATGCAGTTTACAAGCTTGTATAAATATAGGGAGATAAATGTTTCTCTTTTTTCTGGTGTTTTTTTTTCCAAGTCCATCAATGATGGGTGGTGGGGGCAGGTGAAGGCTGGGTCACATAACTCAAGCCTGAGGCACACCGCACACGTTTCGCGTGCGTCACGGAGGTTGCATCCGGCAACCTCCGATGTGACATGCCTCCGGGCCAAACGCTGGGGTCTGGTGGGAGCCGCCGGGAAGCATGTCTGTGCCGACGCCTCCCCTCGCTCAAACCCAGCTTTTGGAATGTTTTTCATGTTCCGTCCGAGTTCCAGCCCCCTGAGCAGCCAGAGCCAATCAAAGGGAAGGAAGCCAAAGTCAATGAAAGGGAAAGAGAGGGCAGAATGTCTTGGTGAAGCAGCCATTTTTCTCCCTGCTTGGAGTAACTACGAGCGCTGTTTTCAAACCTTCTTCACTTGGAAGGGTTTTTGACAATCCAGAAATACAGTGTTGAAACATGTGCTTGGGGCAGCCAGCAAGCTCCATCCTGTTCTCCAATGCGTCTAGTGGTGTTTGCTGTCATTTGCTGATCCCCCCCCCCCCCCGGTTTTATTTTGTAGTTACTGCCATTTAATATTGTGGCTTTAGTAGTAAACAAACACACATGAGTACAGATGTGTTTCTCTTCTGTGCAGGTCCCCTCACTAGTCCTGGCCTCTTCTCTCCCCCCTCTCCCCCCCACTCGCTCGCTCGCTCCTCTGCCGCCTCCTGCAACCCTCACGGCACGGCTGCGGTCCCATCCAGCCTTCTGGCGTGCCTCGCGTGAGGCAACGCAGCCTGAGCGACGTGCACGATGCACGGAAAACGTGGGCGGTGTGCCTCGGGCTTAAATCCCTCAAGCCTTGAGGCTGTTCATTAGGGCTGCCTCGTTACAAGTTTTTTGCAAATTCAAGATTCAGTTTTTTGCAAATAAATAAATAAAATATTACTTGTAAATAAATAAATAAGTTTCGTGAACCTAGGTGGGTCCCTATCGAGTTGGGCCCTGGTGCTAAAACGTTTGAGAACCACTGGTCTAAGGAACTCTATGCTACTTCATTAATTGCATTTACATGCTACCCTATTGGTTGCCACCAAGTGTCAGCTCTGACTCTCCCCAAGGTCTCCTGTCTGGAGGGAGGAGTCAATTTCACTCATCTTCTCCTCTCCTGGCTCAGGTCCATCTCCAGGCATTGGCGCTAAGAGACAGAACTTGCTTTTTCTTGACTGCCTCACCCCAAGTGGAAACTTTGACTAGACAAGACTTGTGTCCATTTGGCAGCCTCCCAGCCACTCACAAGACACACATGTCATCAGGAATCATGCTCCTTGCCGTGGAAATGGGGCTGGAGCCTTGACTCCTCTTTATAGGGGTTGGAAGTGATGAGCTGGGATTGTCATGAGATGATCAGCTACATGGAGTCAGGGTAGGACCAACTAAAAATGGAGGAAGTTATGGACAGCAGATCCACACGGGCCTTCTCCAAGGTAAGAATGCTCACTAAAAGCACAAGGGAGTGTTGGATACAGGACCCAGTGCAATATGTGTTGGAAGTCCGATACAATTGTAGCCCATTTTTTGTCCAACATTAAATAAAGTGAGTCACTCGTGGAAGGAAACTGCACTACTTGGGTGCTGTTACTGAAAAGACCCTGTATCTCACACTGCCAGCTGGTGCATATCAAAAAGCAAAGGGACAGGGTCTCAGAAGTTTACCAAAGTGAGATGGCTGAGGTTACTAAGACTCAGGAGTAAGTAAGACTCAGCCCTAAGTATCAGGCTTTAGGAATAGCCGCCTCAGCCCTAATGAATAGCCTCAAGGCTTTTCCTGTCCTGAAGACCCTACCAGACAGGCTGTTTTCTTCTTGATGAGACCTTTTGCTATGAGATGTGCCTCCTATCCATCGAGCTCCACCCAGATCTTCTCAGCATGAGCAGGCTCTGTCCTTAGACTTCTCAGGGGCTATTAAGCCTCATCCCTTACCCACAAGTCTCCACCCCTTATCTCCAAGTCTCCTCTTGCTAGTCTCAAGAAATCACAGCTAGAGTCCTGACAACTCTAGGGGCTTGTATGTTCACATGGGGAAAAGGTAGTCCTTAAGATGACTCATGGGCCTGCCAACATCAACTTTTAGTTTTTCAAATTAGTTAAGGCCTTGGAAATTAATAACAGGCTGAGCAGCCATTGTAAGAGAAGAGGCTGACCTTCCCACCCCTTCTGGTCAGCCAAGCCAAGATGACCCTCCAACACACCACATTCCAAACCAAAGCATGCAAACTTTTGAGATGTAACTCTTCCCCCCCCCCACCTACTCCTCCGACTGGGTTTACCAAGGGGACGACACCAAGCAATGAGCTCTTCCTCCCCCTTCTCTGGAGGAAGATGGTGGTAGCAGGGGAATCCTGAGATTGAATCTTCATCTGTGGTTCCCCAGAGTTTGCTGGCTCTTCACTTATTGAATTAGGATAAATTGGAACTTTCATAAATTGTGATATAAATCATTATCTCAAGTTAGCAGATGCAGTCTCACCAGGGTAGAGCTCTGTTAATAACTCTGCCGGATTAGGAGTGATTGGTACAATTTAAAGCTTGTTTCTCTCAGCTTGATCAGCCTCGTTGCAACGGTGGCAATTATCCCATTTCACTTTGAGTAGCTCAGCATAGAGGAGCTGCCACCTCCCATCCATCCATCTTCATGAAGCCACCTCCAAGCCTCTTCCCGCCCTTTTGCCAAATGCATCTCCCCACCTCCTTCCCCTGTTCCCATCAAAAACCGCACAGCCCCCTCGATTGGCGCCCTGGACTTGTCACTCGGCGACTGTGTCCGGACGCTTCCGCCGTTTGACCCCCAAACTCACTTACACCTTCCTATATTGTTTTTCTTTAATGACCTCGTTTGCCATTTTTGGCAGGCATTCTGTGGAGGAAATTAGATGAGAAAACAGAAATAAGTCCAGCCACTGGAGTTCATTGAGCAGAATGTGATGAATGTATTACTTGGATGGCTCTGAGTAACGGACTTGATGGTTTTTATTATCATGTTTTTCAATGAAGCTGTTCGCAGGCACACTGATTTTCATTCCGGGGAAGGTCTTGTGCATGCATGTCATGTACCCCAAACTAGTTGCTGTGTCACCTTGTCTTTTCATGCTGGCTCTTGTCCACAGTCTATATCTAGCAATTAGTGAAGAACCAATATAATCACTGCTTAGAACAGAGGCGTCGCTGGGGGGGGGGGGCGGTACCGTAAGTTCCGCACCGTCCTGGTCCCTGGTTACTTACGGTACCGCCCCCCCCTCCAGCGACACCTCTGTTCTAAGCAGTGATTATAGAGGTGGCCCCACCCCCTCTCCATCAGAGCCATTTACAGCCCATTCCAACCCAACTCCTCTCCAAGTCAGGCCTAAGTGTGGCCTAAGTGCAGCCTAAGTTAGGCAGAAGTTATGCCTGAGGTAGGTCAGAGTTATGCCTGAGTTAGGCAGGCTGCAGTTTCTGTGGCCCAGCACCACCCCAGGATCCAGGCAACACTTACCTCCCAGGCAGGCAGGCTCTTCTCCAGGCTCCGTGTCTGGCTCGGGCATGTGCAGGCCTCTGTCTGCATGTGTCAGCGTCCATCCATGGCAGCTGCCGCAGGGTCTGTCGCAGCCCGGTCGCAAAGGGGCTGACCGCAGGCAGGGGGGTTGCGCCAGTCATGTGGTGGGTGCAGGGCAGGTGACAGGTGAGCGAGGTGCCTGAGCCCAGCCGCCACAGGGCACCCTGTGCATCAGCCACCTGCTGCAGGGGAGAGTGGCCGTCCCCTCCCTCCTGCAGAAGGCGATGCCACCCCCAAGCCACGTTGAGGCTGCACTGGGGGGTGAGCGGGGGAGGGAAGGGAAGGAGGGGGGTGGGAACGTCACACACAAGGGGGGTCTCATGAGGTCTGGAACTGCCTCTGACATGACTTGCCCGTGCGCTGCCTGAAGCCCAGGGCTTCCAGGGCCGGGGCAATGCCCACAAAGAAGGCATCCCGGCGTGCCTGCTGCTCTGTGCCCCGGCCAAGACCGAGAGATGCCTCGGGCTTGTCTGCTGCGAGCGTGAAGGGCTCACGCAGCTCATCACGCCCCCAGATGGGGCGACGCCGGCGCCTTGCGGCAGGCGCTCTGGCAGGGTGGGGGGTGGCCAGCAGCCATCATCAGGGAGTGGGAGGGGAGGCCACAGGCAGGCAGGCAGGCAGGGGGTGCTGGGGAGGGGCATGGGTGGGTCAGAAACAGACAGACAGACAACAAGGCTGGTGGGAGACAGATTCCGAGAGAGGGGTCTGCAGAGACCGATAGGGACACAGGGGGCGCTCCGCAGATGAAGGTGATGCATAAACAGGCGCCTCTTATGCAGACAGACTTTGGGCGGAAGCGGCTGCATTATGGGTGGACCTTCGATGGAGGTCGGCTGCATTATGGGTGGACCAACAGAGGCGCCTGCATTATGGGTGGACCTTCGATGGAGGTCGGCTGCATTATGGGTGGACCGACAGAGGCGCCTGCATTATGGGTGGACCTTCGATGGAGGTCGGCTGCATTATGGGTGGACCTTCGATGGAGGTCGGCTGCATTATGGGTGGACCGACAGAGGCGCCTGCATTATGGGTGGACCTTCGATGGAGGTCGGCTGCATTATGGGTGGACCTTCGATGGAGGTCGGCTGCATTATGGGTGGACCTTCGATGGAGGTCGGCTGCATTATGGGTGGACCGACGGAGGCACCTGCATTATGGGTGGACAGATGGAGGTCGGCTGCATTATGGGTGGACCTTAGACGGAGGCGCCTGCATTATGGGCGGACCTTAGACGGAGGCGCCTGCATTATGGGTGGACCGATGGAGGTCGGCTGCATTATGGGTGGACCTTCGATGGAGGGCTGCATTATGGGCGGACCTTAGACGGAGGCGCCTGCATTACGGGCGGACGCCCTGGCTGTCACTGTTTGCCTGCCTGAGAGGCCCCCCCAACTCCCCCCTCCCTTCTGTGCCATGGGGGTCTGGCAGCACCCCTGCTGTGTTCTCCCAGGGAAGGCCGTGGCAGTCCCTGGCTGGGACTCATGTAGGGGCTTCAGTGCTGGGGGCTGTCTGTGTGTGGGGGGCAATGCTTGTGTAAACACTGGGCACATATGTTTCACTGGCGCTCTGCCCAAGGGGCAGCTTTATTGTTCTGGAACGTTAGCAGAGATGGCCAGGCGAGGCTGCCAGGGGTAGTCACAGCAGCCAATCTGAAAGCAGCAGCAGCAGCACACCTGCCCCATGGACCTGGAGATGCAGGCTCTTCCCCTGTGGAACCACAGCCTGCTCCATAGAAAGGGGAGGGACAGCAAGAACAACAGCCAGGGAGGTGGAGCAGCAGCAGCGCTGGCAGCTGAGGAGGGTTGCAGGGCTGGCTCCCTGACCTCTGGCAGCATCGAGGCAGACAACAGTGGGGCAACCAGACTGCAGGCCCAGGGGTGCTCCCAGGAAGGTAGGTGGTAGTGGACGTTCCTGGGGAGACAAAAAACAAGGGGGAGTCACATGGCAGCTGGTGTGTGGAAGCAGTCACCATTGAAGACAAGCCAGTGTGTCAGTTGCAAAAGCCTGCAGGGAGAGAAATAAAACACAGCTGATAGGTGTGACACACATAGCATGGTCTGGGCTGCTTACCTGGGTGTAAGGAGAGCATGATCCTGTAAGGGGAAAGGGTCAAAGAGAGAGACAACAACACAACTTGGGGGTCACTACCATGGCAAACCTAGCAATACTGACCTGTCAGTAGACCCTGTGTAGAAAAGGTGGGGGGGAACAGCTGGTGTCTACATAAGGCTAACAGTTCCACACTTGTGGCATTGTCTGCTCACATGACTACAGGCAGCAATCAGACACAACAGTGGTAAAGAGGCATGTATCCTATATATCATGGCAGGCTATGCAGGCAGCTATGAGACAAGACATTGATAAAGAGGCATGTCATGGCAGGCTATGCAGGCAGCTATGAGACAACACATTGGTAGAGAGGCATGTCATGGCAGGCTATGCAGACAGCTATGAGACAACACAGTGGTAGAGAGGCATGTCATGGCAGGCTATGCAGGCAGCTATGAGACAAGACATTGGTAAAGAGGCATATCATGGCAGGCTATGCAGGCAGCTATGAGACAAGACATTGGTAAAGAGGCATATCATGGCAGGCTATGCAGGCAGCTATGAGACAACACAGTGGTAAAGAGGCATGTCATGGCAGGCTGTGCAGACAGCTATGAGACAACACATTGGTAAAGAGGCATGTATCCTTCCTATATTTCTAAATGCAAAGAGGCAGCAGTCAGACCACATGTCAGCACAAACCCTGCTCTTACCTGCTGGTGTTGTTGCCTGTGGGGGGGGGAAGAGGGGCTGGGAGAAAGACATGGGTTAGCAAACACTTGCATGGAGGCAGCTGCCCAGGTACAGCTGTAAACAGGTTGGCCACAGCCAGAACAGCCCTCTCTGCCCTAGAGGGGTGCAGAGAGGAGAGAGGAGAAGAGAAGAGAGAAGTGGGGTGTTTGAAAATTTTTCAAAGTCCCACTTTGTGGCTGTGGGGGACAGAACCCCACGCCACGTGCTCAGAGAGAGGGAGAGAGACTGGAGGTCTGGGGCTGGGCTTTTGTGGGAAAGAGGCTGGGTGGGGCTGGGTGCTGATAGGCTCCCTATCTTAGGCATAACTCTGTCGGTTTCCAGACCTAGCAGGCCCAACTCCGTCCTAACTCTGACCTAACTCAGGAGTAGGGTGTTAGAAATTTTCAGGAGAGGGCTGGCTTGGGTAAGGTAAAATGGGTCCTATGGGTCTCCTCGAATTTGGGACCACCTTTTTGGTCGACTTACTTTTGTGTCAGCTTCTGTGTTGAAGGGGGCGTGTCTGTGCTCGCCAGGGTCTGGAATCCGACGTTAATTGGTTTCCACCCCCGTTACGCCCACGGTCCGCCCATGGTCCGCCCACTTTTAGGCCGATTTTAGGTCCGAGTTGTGCCGGCGTCTGTGGTGCGCATGTGCGCCGTTCTTAGTCCGTTCTTAGTCCGTCTGTCCTAAGTTCGACCTAAGTTCGACCTAACTTCGCCCTAAATGGTCGTGTTCCAGACCTAACTTCGACCTAAACGACTTAGGCTGACTTTAGGTCTGACTTGGGCTGCTTAGCACTTGGGTTGGAATGGGCTGTTAGTGTGGCGAAGGCAATGGGCTTCGCTGCACTGAATGGCTCTGACAGCAAGGGGGCAGGGCCACCTCGTACCAGAGAGTAAACGGGGACTAGGATGGTGCACAATTTACAGTTCTGCCCCCCCCCCCAGCGACGCCTCTGGCTTAGAAATATACTTGGCAGTGGGAGGGGCTACTACAACATATTGGCAGGGCACATCCTTTACATGCAGAATATGTCTAGTTCAAGCCTGACCAAATTGAAGGTTTCTGAGCTGTTACTATGTCAATAGACAACAGTAGGCCTCAGATCGATAGGAACATAAAGAGCTAAGTCAGGCCATTGGTAGCTCCAGCTCAGAATGGTCAACACTGACTGGTAGTAGCTCTGCTGATAGAAATCTGCTTATTACTGTAGCCAAAGTGTAGTTAATCTGTGGAACTCATTGCCACAGGATGTTATGAGGGCACCTGGTCTAGACGTCTTGAGAAGGGGGTTGATTGAGGATGGATAGAGGAAAAGTCCATCACAGATTACAAGTCATGATGATGACTGTATGCAACCTCCAGGTTTGAGAGGTAGCCTCTCTCTATGAATGCCAGATGCAAGGGAGTGGCAACAGGATACAGGGATCTTGTGGTCCTGTGTGCCACTGTGGATCCAGGGATCCAGGGTACAGGGATCTTGTGGCCACTGTGAGATGCTGGCAGCTGAACTAGATGAGCCTTTGGCCTAATCCAGCAGAGCTCTTCCTCTTCCAATGTTCTTATGTACAGAGCTAGATTGAACCACTGATCTATTTCAGAAGGAAACTTCCTGTTTTCCTTTCCCATCCACCCACTTGGAAATTTAACTTCTGGAAATCCTGCAGGGAGGTACTTACTGTTAAGCGGGACAACTTTGTAAACTTGCATGCATAAAAAAGGGGAAAAGGCAAAAATGGGGATGCTGAATTACTAAGGCCCCCAAAACAAAGACTGACCCTGTTAAACAGGAACTGTGCATGAACTTTGCATAGCCCCACGTCTCTTGCTAAGTGTTTGTGGCACAGAAGAAACTCTGCAGAAGTCTCACTGGGTCTTCTCGGGTTCAAAGCCAATGATATCCAGTTGCCTTCCAGTCTTGCAACTCTGCTTGAATGGGAGACAGCAGGCCGACCCTGGGGAATCAAAGTCTGAGTGTAGATGGGAGCTCTGGATGCAGTCTTGAGTGCTCTCGCGCTCTCCGTGGGGGCTGAGGCTGCTCTGAAAACCGCACCACAAGCAATATGTTTCTGCTCAAAATAATAGCACTAATTAACACACTTCATTTTACTGCTGCCATCTGTTCCGCGGTGCCAACCACCATGGCCATTCTTGGCTTGCATTAGCCCTGGGGATTATTAGCCCTCTTTCCAGCATGCTCTGAGGCAGAGAGGAGGAGGCAGAAGGGGTTGAAGGGTACAATGGGCATGTTGCTGGTTTCTCAGTGTCAGTCTGTCTGCGCCTTCCTCTTCCTTTGCTCCTTATTAGTTTTCAAGGTTGGGGGCACCTCTGTAAGTGTGGGGATGAGGGATGTCTCAAAGGAAGAAAAGAAATGCAGGATCATATACTTGGAAAGACTGTGATGAAGGGTCAGGGAACCTAGTGGGTAAAAAAAATAGAGTCATAGAGTTTGAAGGGACAAAAAAGGTCATCTAGTCCAACCCCCTGCCTGTAGCAGGACATCTTTCTGGAGCATCTCCAGCAGGTGCCTGTTGAGCCTCTGCTTAAAGATATCCAATGAGGGAGATTGCTGACATGTTTTTATAGGAGTGCTGCAAACGTTCCAGGACAGTCTTGAAGGGATAAGATGCAACAAGCTTAGGCAATAGCATTGCCCAGCTGTTTCCCTTCTACTCTCTTCCTTCTTTAAATGCATTGCAAAACTGGTTTCAGAGGTTTGCTTTTGTTAAGGAGAAGCAAATCTCTGAAACCAGTTTTGCGATGCTCCTAAAAAAGGAAGAGAGTAGAAGAGAAACAGCTGGAAACTGCTGTTGCCTTTGATTGAGGATAACCATTTTGCAAATGCTTGTAAAACATGTGGGGTGTGTCTCAAACGGGGGACCCTGGAGGCAGGACACAGGCACCTTTACTTGACAGTTTCCAGGCATAATCCATCTGAGCAGCTCTGCAGCACCACCCATATAATGGCCAGAACTGGTACTGCAGTTCTTCAGTCCAGGGACCTGTCTTGCTCTATCTAACAGTTCCTTTGCACTCACTCCCCTAAGCCTGGACAACATCACTCAGTGACCCAACTGCCTTCCCTTCCCTGTATAAACAGATACTTGACAAGCTGCTCATCCACACCCACACCTTCTGCTTCTGATCCTCATTGACCCAATCCAGCTTTCAATTCCAACCTGCCACCTCTGGTCCCTTTAACCCTCATCTGCCTGCTCTGCATTCAGACACCCTAGCTGCACCCTGTCCTGGAAACAGGCCAAACAGTACACACAAAAAGACTCATCACGCCTGGCAGAAGGTCTCATGTAAGATCGCTTTAGGGCTAAAGTGGGCTCTGAGAATTTCCCCGAGGCCTCCAGATGTCTGGGCCTCTCACAAAAGTAAATGAACAAACAACAAAAACAAAACCGGCAAGTGGAAAATTTACTTGGGATGTTGTTTGATACTCAATCAAGATCATTACTCCATCTAAGCTCAGTATTCTGGACACTAACCAGTAGTAGCTTTGAACCAGAAGACAGCAGGAACTGAACTTTAATTTCTTTACCTAGCACCTAGTTACTCTGTGGAACTTCTTACCACAGGATGTGGTAATGGCACCTAGCCTAGATGCCTTGAAAAGAGGACTGACGGAAGAAAGGTCCATCACTGGTTACGTCATGATGACTGGATGCAAACTCTGGGTTGAGCTAGCTGATCTCTGAATGCCAGGTGCAAGGGAGTGCTAACAGGATACAGGGCTCTTGTGGTCTTGTGTGCTCTCAGAGGCATCTGGTGGACCACCATGGCTCATCTAGGTCAGGAAACTGGATTAGACGAGCCCTTGGCCTGATCCAGCAGAGGTCTTGTGTTCTTATGCATGTTCTCTATCATTGAGCATTTCCTCAAGCAGTATATACTGTACGTTCCAGGCGTAACTTGGGCAGTTGGCGCCCGGTTCAGGGGGGAAATGGCGCCCCTAGAAGTAAACTTCGGCATGGACGATATTGGGGGCGCCGCGCTCCGGGGGTGGGCGGCGCGCTCCAGGAGGGGGGCGACCCGGCAGGACCCTGCACCGGGCACCCCTCCCCAGCGTGGACCCGGCCGGCTTACCTCCAGGCTCCAGGCTCCATTCATCCAGTTCAAAGCGCCGGCCACGCTGCAGCCGGCAGCGCGGCAGGCGCATAGGAAGTGACGTGACTGTGAAGTGACGGTGCGCAGGGAAAAGGAGTCCATCACTTCACAGTCACGTGCGCAGCCACAGAAGAAAACAAGTTGCGGAAGGGAAGACAAATTCAAGCAACAGTGAGTATGTGTGTGCCCCGGCCCCGCTCCTTCAATGTCCCCACCTCGAGTCGGACTCGAGTCTTGGACTCGAGTCTCTGAGTCCGAGTTGGACTCAAGTCGGACTCGAGTCTCCGAGTCCGAGTCGGACTCGAGTCTCCGAGTCCAAGTCGGAGACTCGAGTCGGACTCGGACTCACGGGCGCCCTTCGGGAGATGGCGCCCGGAGCCAGTGCTCCACTGGCTCCACCCTAGATTCGCCTCGGGGCATCTCCATTCCAGGTCACAGATCTAAGCATGCTCTCCCTCTCTCTTTCCACAGTGATGCAAAGCAGCAGAAAGGACTTGGGTTAATGAGAAGGCCACAGTCCTTTCTCCGCCCAGTGTCCCACCTGCAGCTTCATGTTCGGTTGTCTCTTGTGTGCCCTCCAAACATCACCAAACATGACTCTGCCTCCTCCAACCTAGAGTGCCTGAAAACAGGTTTTAGAAAAGAAGGGGAGGGGACCACAGCAAGAGAGATGGGCATTGTGTTGAACAAACACTGCCACAAAAGGCATCTGTCGCAACATATCACCTGCTGTTTCCATGAGATCCTTGCCAGAGCCTTGGCACTCTTCTCTGCTCATCCCTCCTAATCGCGTGTGTCATTTGTGCTCCCGTTAGAGAATGAAAGGGCGACTCGTTTTGGCAGGGACGGGGAGAGCACTGCTTGAAATACACCCCGGGTGCTCCCATGAAAGCAACAATCGTGGTGCTCCACCAGCTACATTCTGAGCAAATGGATTCGGGAGGAGGAGATGAGACGATCTAGCAGGCAGGTGAGAGCAATTTAAAGGAGGGTTTTCCTTTTCCTTTCATGCTCTTCCAGTCAGGATCTCTCTCTCTCTCTCTCTCTCTCTCTCTCTCTCTCTCTCTCTCTCTCTCTCTCTCTCTCTCTCTCTCTCTCTCTCTCTGACCTACACAGAGCTGCCTGCTTGTGTTTTGTGCTCAAGAGAAGCCGTCACATCAACCAGCTGTGGTTCTCCCTCGCTACTAAATGACACTTCAGAAGGGAGACTGCTGTTCCCAGGCGCAGCTTCCATTATGCTACTCTCAGAGATGTAGGTTTTGATTAAGGCAAAGGGGGAAAGGAACTTTGATGGGAGGGGAGAGGAAAGCAAGGAACTGTGGCAGCTCCAATTCCAGAGGTGGATGTATGCAAACACCACACCTGGATTGATGTGACGCCGTGCTGTTGACTTAAAGGCAAACAGAGCCAGATGAAAAGAGCCATGACAGAATCTTCTCTTAAGGGCCCCCTTGAAACCCCCATCTCTCTCTCTCCTACTTGTCCTTGCACAGGGACATGTCACTGCTAGGGAATGGGGTTACCTTTGGCTTCACTTATGGAAAACAAACACATATAAAGTCCTGGTACCCAATGGAATGAAGGTGTCTGCCAAGAACTAGATCCAGAAAACTTAGTCACCCCTAGAGTACGTGTCCATTCATAGAAAGATTATTGTGTGTCATTGTCACCGAGTGATGCGCAATATGCAGGGGGGGGTGCATAATAGCAATAAGTTTCATCACACAGAGGAAGTACAATCTTCTATAGTCTCAAATCTCACTCATAGGACCAGCACCGGCCCATCCATGAGGCCAACTGAAGCTGTTGCATCAGGCATCAGATTGGGGAGAGGGGGCGCTCTTCTCTGTCCATCTTCTTGCCTCTACAGCTCCACATCCTCCTTCTACTCCCTAGATTGGAAAATGGAAGAGGACAGAGAGGAAGAGGAAATGTGGAAAGTGCCAAGCCAGAGCATTGGGGAGTGGGGGGAGTAGAGGTTGGCTCATCATCAGGTTGGTGGTAAAATCATTTGGTATACTGCCTCAAGTGTCAGGAGGTCTTGGCCCAGTCCTGCATTAGGTTTTTACTTAGTGCTGCTGCAGTATGACCCCCTATTTCACTATTCCATTCATAGGTGGGTAGGTGAAACTCTTGAGAGAGGCAGCCAGACTGCCTTCCAGGTACATATGCATAAAATGGGACTGTTGCATTGGTGTGTGTACAAAACTCAACAAGGGATTTTTTTGTTCCTTTCAAATCATCATTGCACTCTGTAGGAGCTGAAACTCAGCTGGGCAGGGAGGACGGTAAGGTCAGAGAGCTGAGTGCAGTCTGCGATTCTAAAATGTAATTATGTAAATTCTATAATTCTTTTTGAAAAAAGCTAGTGTTAGTTATTTTCCCTCTCTCTTTACTGCAGGTTCATCAACTGACCTATTTTTTGTTTTCTGATGTGCTGCTCATTCAAATGGGACAGTGGAGCCCTTTGACATTTGCAACAACAGTGAATAAAAAGGATGGTGATATCTCATTAGAAGCCAGAATACTGTGAAAAGAAAAGAGAAGCTTCATGGCAAATATTTCTCTCTCTCTCTCTCTCTCTCTCTCTCTCTCTCTCTCTCTCTCTCTCTCTCTCTCTCTCCTTATAGGAGGGTGAATCATATGCGGAGGGGGAGAATAATTTTGTGTGCCATCCTGAATGCATGTGTATTCCTGCCTCATCATGGTTAGAAGTACCTTTGGTGACATGCCCTGGCAATTTGTAATTTCCACACTCAGAAATAAGGGATGAGACAAGTCCATTGTGTTAAAATGTTGACCACAACTTTATTAATTAAATTTGACAGAGATCTGCAATGTCATAATAAAACTTTTGAGGAGGTGTGACCCTCGGGGTGATGCAGCCCCACCAGTGCTATTGATGCTGCTTCCTCTTTCTGTGCTCCATACAGGCTCAGAGAGGAGCAGCAATTACCCAACTGCTCCAATTTCTTCAATGCCACATAGTTGACTGTGTTGGGACTGTCCTTACCTGAATCACTACCTACCACTGAAGCTCTGAGTTGGTGAGGCAGGCAATTCCCCCAAGCAGGTTTCATTCCCAGATGCTCAGGGGCGTTCCTAGGGTTTGCGTCTCCCGGTGCGGGAGGTCAGTGCATGATGGACCTCCTCCCATGCAGTGGGCGGGGCATCACATCATCACCCCGCCCCCCGCATCATTGCCCCACCTCCCGCATAATCAAAGTTACACCTTTAAATTACAATATTATTTGCAGCACAGTCTAAGGCAAGCCTTGGGAAACTCCATGGCTCCAACCCTCAACCTGCTGGAGAGGCTGGAAGCCTGGAACTACCCCATGGAATGGCACCGGTCCACGGACCACACTTTGAGAAGCACTGATCTATGGTGATTCACCCAGTGCCACACACACGTGCTACAAGAAGTGTAGAAATACCGTGTGTGTGTGTGTGTGTGTGTGTGTGTGTGTGTGTGTGTGTGTGTGTGTGTGTGTGTGTGTGTGTGTGTGTGTGTGTGTAAAACATGGTTTCTTCTGAGCACAGTCCGAAGATTTCGGATTATCATTACTGAATAAGCTCACACCATAAAATAATATTAGGGCACCTGGCTTTGTAAGTCAATAAAGTCAGCCAACACCTTTATAATTTGCCTTTGCCTTTCAACAATCCCAAATCATTGCTCCCAGTGAACACCAGTGATCACTTCATGATGGGTAGGTGGTGGTGAACCATCCATGGTTGGACAGTCATCATAAGCGTACTCAAAAAGAGTGAGCAGGAGGAAACTTTTTTGCAGGTCCCAGCAACCAAACCAGTTGATCACATGGGTCTTGAGGACCCTGAATGCACCAGGGTTCTCAAGACAGGGGCATGAGTATGGGTGTGTCTAAGGTCAGGAGAGAACCAACCTAATTGTGCACACCAGAGGCACTAGCTATGCACAATCTAAGGACCCATTGCACTATGCTCAAAGGGGTAGCGGAGGAAACAAAATGACCCATTGGAAAGGCCCTGTTCCTGTAGAAAAAATCTTCAGAAGAAAATCTGAGAACTTCAAAATTGTTGGGATGAACTTGGAACAGGTGAAAAGTAGACTTGCAGCCCAATCCTATCCTTCCCAGGCGTAGGCTCTTCAGCTCGGCCCACGCTGAATCCTATCCGGGGAAGGTACTGGCTGGAGGTCTACTCAGGGTAAGCAAACATTTTTCCATTCTAAAGCTTTCATGGCCAGCTATCAATTGACAATGTTTAAGGAATACGGGAATTAAAGCCATGTAGTAAAAGAATCTTGAACTTTAATTGGAATAAAAATCACATTAAAATCCAAGGAACTGAGCCCAGTTCCTTGGATTTTAATGTGATTTTTATTCCAATTAAAGTTCAAGATTCTTTTACTACATGGCTTTAATTCCCGTATTCCTTAAACATTGTCAAACATTTTTCCGCTTACCCAGGGTAACACAATGGAGCTGCTCGGTTCTTCCGCTTTTTTTCCGCTTACCTCCGCTTACCCCCAGCTGACACAATAGAGCTACTCGGATCTCCACTAGCTCATTAGCAAAGTGCAACCGAAAACATGGTTCTTCTGAAATTGGTCTTGCTGTTCATAATGATGGCAGAACATTTTTGGGCTGGAAATTTGACAGAACTTTAGTGTTTTATGTTCAACAACAAAAAAATGAGTTCTTTTTATTTCTGCTTTTCATCTCTACTGACCCTACTGACTATGGACCAATCACTATCTTTTCAGACTAACCTACTTTACAGGGCTGTTGTGAAGTTAAAAGGAAGGGTATGCAGTCTTGAGCTCCATTTTAAATGCAATTAATAAATCTGTCCTCACCGTGTGGCCGAATGTGAGAATGCAAGGCACTTGGCACTGAGATAGCTTACAATTCCAGTCAAACTATTGGCACGTTACCACCAGAAAAAGCAGCTGGTTTTTGAGACATGGCAATAATTTAAAGTATATAGCACCAGTTTCAGCTGTCCTGAGTTGTTACCCCTTTCTGCAGAGAAGTCTGCAAAATCCCATCATGATAGAAACCTCCTTTGGGTCGCTCTCTGAACGATGCCGCTTCAGTTCAGTTTAATCCAGGGGAAATGGCTTAAGAGTATCTAAAGAGGGTTTCATCACTGTTTGTTTTACTCAATTAAAAACCTGCCGACAGAGCTCTGCTCCCCGCTGCTGAGCAGGGGAAATTTTTCTATAACACGGCAATGATTTACGATCTGTGAGACGGTGTTTAACTGAACGCCATCCCTGAGCTAGAAGGCAGCTTATCAAGGGATTGGTCACTCGTGTTAATGAAAAATGGATCCCCCGCGACAGTCTGTTGTGTGGCTGTATTTGGATAACAAATGACATGGTGGGGCTACAGGCATGGCAATTAATACCAGAGTAGGAGGAGGGATGAAACCAGGGAGCAGAGCAGCAGAATTCAAATCTATGCACCCTCTTCTGCCTTGTGTGCTGGTTTTTCATTTCGAAGTTGCCATTAGTAAAATATCTATATACTGCTTTGCAACAAAAAAGTTAGTAAGTTGAATTCTGGAGCAAAAGATTGTTCCCTGGCCCACAGTCTCCAAAAGGATGCAGAAGGGACACCAGCAAACAGACACTGGAAAAGATGCTACGTTGGGATGAAGAAGGGCAGTTTTCCTCTCCTTGCTACACATAAGGAGACCGGTGCATTAAAAGGTGCCTCTTTGCCCAGTTAGCAGAGACTGATTCAATGGGTTCAATCCTGGCGATGAAACAGATGTTAGGATGACCGGCATGTAGTTACCCAGGTCCCCCCTCCTTCCTTTTTTAAAGATTGGCGTGACATTAGCTATCCTCCAATCATCTGGCACAGTGGCCGTTTTAAGAGACAAGTTGCGTATTTTGATCAAGAGGTCAGAAACTTCATTCTTGAGTTCCTTCAGAACTCTTGGGTGGATGCCATCCGGGCCTGGTGATTTATTGATCTTTATTTTGTCAATTAAGTCTGCGACATCTTCTCTTTTAACCTCTATTTGACTTAATTATTTAGCCAGGGGAGGCCGTTCAGGCAGCGGTATTTGCCCGAGGTCTTCTGCCATGAAGACAGATGCAAAGAACTCGTTTAATTTCTCTGCAGTCTCCAAGTCCCCTTTTATCACCCCTTTCTCTCCCTTACTGTCCAGCGGACCAACCGTTTCCCTGGCAGGTTTCCTGCTTCTAACATATTTGAAGAAGCTTTTATTATTCCCTTTAATGTTGCCTGCCATACGTTCCTCAAAGTCTTGCTTGGCCTCCCGTATCATCTTTTTACATTTCTTTTGCCACAGTTTGTGCTCCTGTTTGTTATCCTCATTAGGGCAAGACTTCCATTTACGGAAGGAAGCTTCCTTGCCTTTTATAGCCTCTGCACTTTTAGCCATGCCAGCACCCTCCTGGACTTAGTCGAGCCCTCACTCCTTTGTGGGATACACTCCTGCTGGGCCTCTGGAGAGATTGGACTCTTTTTACCTTCCCTTTCAGCTTTTTTTTAACTAGTCTCCTCATTTTGGGGAAGTCTGCTCTTTGGAAGTCAAGGGTTTTTGTGTCCGATTTGCTCGGCACTCTCCCCCTGACATGCATGGTGAAACAGATCGCAGCATGGTCACTGTTCCCCAACAGTTCGGTAACATTTACCTCCCTGACCAGATCTTGAGTGCCACGCAATATCAAATCCAGAGTCACCTGTCCTCTGGTCGGCTCCGTGACAAGGTGCTCTAAGGCACAGTCATTTTTCATATCCAGAAATCCAGTCTCTCTTTCATGACCAGAGCATGAATTGACCCAGTCGATGTGAGGATAATTGAAGTCCCCCATGACTACAACCCTGTCTCTCATTGACACCTCCCTGATTTGCTTCCTCATTTCAAGATCCCCTTCAGGTTTTTGATCTGGAGGACGGTAGCATGCCCCTACTAATACGTCGCTCCTTGAGCCCGGTAATCTAACCCACAGTGATTCTACGGAGGAATCAGAGCCCCCCTCAAACTCTACTCTGGTGGATTCTACCCCTTCTTTGACATAGCTGGCCACCCCACCTCCAACACGCCCCTCTCTGTCCCTCCTATAGAGTTTATATCCTGGGATTGCAGTATCCCACTGGTTCTCTGCATTCCACCAGGTTTCTGTTATACCTACTATGTCAATGTTTTCCCTAGCCACCAAACATTCCAGTTCTCCCATCTTTGCACGGAGACTTCGGGCATTTGCATAAAAGCACTTATATACCAGGTCCCCCAGGAAGGGTTGCATGTTTGCACTATTATCCCTGCAGTCTTCTGTCCTGCTGGACTGGCTGTCATGTCCCATCATGCTGTCACTCCTAATTCCTACTCTGTTATTACTTTGCTGTTTCCAAACCTCTCCACTCTCATTCCCTAGGGATGAGGAGTCCTGAACCGGATGCCCCTCGGCTCCTGTTAGCTTTCCCCCAGGGGTCAGTTTAAAAACTGCTCTGCCTGTAAAAGCTGGTCTGACTGTACAGTATTTGGGACCTTTTAGCGTGGAAAAAAATGGTGATTAAGAGAGGGGGCATGAATGAGACATGTAAAATTATGCAAGCTGGAGAAAGAGAGAGAGAGAGAGAGACAGAGAGACAGAGAGACAGAGAGAGAGAGAGAGTACAATACGGAAGTACAATACATCTTCTGTGGAATTAATTGCCACAAGGAGTGGTGATGGCCACACCACTAGCATGGAAAGGGGATTGGATACACTCATGCAGGATGGCGCTATCCGTGGTGGCTACTAGTTTGATGGCTATGTGCTGCCTCCATGTTTATAGGCAGTATGATTCTGAGTCCCATTTGCAGGGGAGCCATGGCGAGAATGGGGTCTGCCTTTCCTGGGTTTCCCAGGGGCAGCTGGTGGGCCACTGTGGGAAGCTGGATGCTGAGCTAGGTGGGCCTTGAGCCTGATTCTGCAGGGCTGTTCTGTTTGGGGGTTTAGTTGAAACTAGGGCACGCAGAACCAAAACACTTCCCCGTTCTTTGGAGATGTGTATTTTTCCATTCAAGATGGACCTGACTCCATTCTACCCTGACCCAAATTCACCCAATCTGTGACAACTAAGAAGAGATTCTGTTTCTCCACCCAACAAGCATCCTGGCCCAGGCTGGAACACTGTCCCTTCTTCCATCCCTATTCACTGGGGAGGGGGCTTTTTATTTTTGTTGCCTTCACTCTTATTTGCATTTTTTTCCTGAAGTAGGGAGCTGTCTATTCTGCCTTCACCCTCTCCATTGCTAAACCAGAGAAGCATGTACAGTATACAGAGACGGCTGCGGAAAGAGAAATTCCCTTCCATCTGCTTCTACAGCATTAAGCAAACAGAAAAGCTTTTTTTCTGCTGAGATAAAATTGAATTCCTGTAATAGAAAAGGGACAAGAGGCTAATCAGCTTCCTAGTGGGGGGAAAAAAAGATAAAATCCATTTCTCAGGTACATTTCACTGACTAGATTCTCTTTGGAAACACAAGCAAGTTGCCTTTAGCCCAAGTGCTCTTTGTTGACCCTCCAGATGAAGAAATCCTTCCATCCTGATAAGGAGAAAGCAGTCAATAAAACACAATTTCCCTAATTCAGTAACCACACTCCATGGCTATGAGATGAAAAGGGACTATCTGTTCTGGCCATTTATAAGTCTGTGGCAGTGAAGTGTAATGGTCATAGCACTCAGTGATGCATAATCCCCTTGCAGACAATGAAGTCCTCACTGCATAATCCTCAGGCCTGTCTCGCTCTTTCTGCCTAGCATACTTCATAGGGTTGCTGTGAGGATAAAATTGGGGAGGGGAAACATTGCATGCTTTCCTGTGCTCCTTGGAGGAAAGTAGGGTAGCTATTCATTCAAATTTTAACCTGCTTTTCTACCAGATGGAGAAAGCAGGTCAATGACCAGTAAAGTGGAATGGGGGGGGGGGGGTTTCAACCATTGCTGTATAGCAGCAATGCTGGGGGGGGGAAACACCCCCAAAAAATGAAGGGTGGCTGGGAGGTATTAATACATTTTAATTCTGTATGTGGTTTGATTGTGGACAATCTTTTTTTTACAAGTATAATTCCTTGGGGGATGATTTTTTTAATCATATATATCACAACACACTATACATTTACAAAGACAAAAATAGGTCTAACTGGAAGAAAACACAATATTTATTATACTACTGATTTTTAAACTAAACCTCTAATTTCAGAAAATCGTAAAATGTGTTAACATTACACATTACACATGTGTTACACAAATACTGTATTTTCATCAAGTTATTTGCACACACAAAAAGTTAGAAAAGGAATAAAACATGAAAGGCCAAAAGCAACTAGGCAGAAATCTCTCTCTCTCTCTCTCTCTCTCTCTCTCTCTCTCTCTCTCTCTCTCTCTCTCTCTCTCTCTCTCTCTCTCTCTCTCACACACACACACACACACACACACACACACACACACACACAAGTGTAGTTGGGGCAGGGGGGTGCAGAACTCTGGGACTTCTATAGGAGAAGTGGTGATGTCACCAGCAAGTAGCCGCAAGTACTTGAAAAGAATTCAAAGCATTTACAGATGCATCTGGCTCAGCAGGAGGCCAACTGAGAAATTTGCCTAGGGCAAATTGGGAAAATATCTATGTCATCCACTTTCCCAAGGGCTCCCCAAGAGACAGTACAAAGCTCATGTTGCATTAACGCTTAAATCCTGTGCTCACTTAAGGTAAAGGTGACCCCTGACAATTAAGTCCAGTCATGTCCAACTCTAGGGTGTGGTGCTCATCCCCATTTCAAAGCCGAAGAGCCAGCGTTGTCCGAAGACGCCTCCTTGGTCATGTGGCCAGCATGATTCTCCTTGCCGCAGCGCATAGCATGCGGCTGGAACACGGAGCGCTGTTTACCTTCCCGCAAGCGGTACCTATTTATCTACTCGCATTAACATGCTTTGGAACTGCTAGGTTGGCAGGAGCTGGCCAAGCAACGAGAGCTCACCCCGTCGCAGATTTGAACTGCCGACCTTTCGATCGACAGCTCATGGTTCAGCGGTTTAACCCACTGCGCCACCCGCTGGCTTCCTTGTGCTCACTTACCTGGGAGTAATTTCCATTGAATTCAATTAGCCATCTGAATGGATATACTGTACATAGGATTGTGCTGTACGATGCAAATTTACCTGGGAAGAAATCCTATTGAATACAGGAGACTGTTTACGTACTCACAAGGTGCCCTTTGCTTGTGTCTAAAGAGCAGGTTTCCTGAGACCCCTGAAATTGGTTCCATTGCAAGCATCCTCCAGGTACGGCAGGGAAAAAGGCAACTGTCTGTAACCTTGAAAAGACATTACCAACTGGAGTAGAGAACCCTGGACCAATGGTGGGCCAGTTGGCCAGCTCAGTAGATGGCAACTCATACATTCCATTCTTAGGAAATGAAGATAAAATGTTGAAGGTGGCCCTTTGTGTCTTGCATGAGTTGATGTCCCTATTGAGTGGGGATTTCTCTCTTGGCCTCTTTCTTTGTTCACAAACTCACTTAGGTGTCTGTTCTTGCTTCCCTTTCCCCCTGTTCCACTTTTTCATCCTTTCCACTCTGTCCGGAGGGATATCTGCTTTTGCAGAGACTGATCTTTCCAGACTAGAAGCAGATTAAGGTTTGGAAGGGAGGAGAGCACTGATCTTTGTGGATCAACGGCTGAACTCACCAGAGTCCTGTTAAAGGCCTATTAAAACTCGCTCTAATACTTGGGGAAGTAACACAAAAATCCCAGTTCATCTTCACAAATTAGAGTGTGCTGTGATTTCTGAGCTTCTGTCAGAAAGGTTACTCCAAATTAGCTCTCTCTCTCTCTCTCTCTCTCTCTCTCTCTCTCTCTCTCTCTCTCTCTCTCTCTCTCTGTGTGTGTGTGTGTGTGTGTGTGTGTGTGTGTGTGTGTGTGTGTGTGTGTGTGTGTGTGTGTGTGTGTGTGTGTGTGTTTAAGAGAGAAGCATCACTTCCCAATTTCACACCGCAGTAAGGAAAGAACTGAATTTAATATTTCAAAAGGAAACTGGCTTGTTTTCTTGCACTAAAAAAAGACGGAACTCTCCAAGGGAACCTGTCTGGAATGAGGATGAGCAGGGAAAAAAGGAATACGATGAGCCAATCAAACAGATGCAGTGATAATCTTGCGTTTAAAAAGAGGAGAAATCTCTAAGGGAATCGGGGGGGGGGGGGGAGGCAACGAAACTGACGTGTTCTACCAGAACGTAATCGGTTCCAATGACATGGGAACCTGAAAGACGATTTTGGAGGAATTGGTTTAATTCGGGCAATCTTCCTCCAATCTCCCTTGCCTAGCAATTGAGCTGCGTATCTGGGAATATATGGAAATTACTCTCAGCAGGGGGACTGTCTCTCTTGCTGTTGAACCTATTTCTTCATTCTCTCTAGTCGAGATGCCACCGCAACATGTGCGTTCCCCCTACCCTTCAAAGACATAGTGGTTCTTTTGAAGGAAGAAGGATGGATTTTGATATCACACTTTCCTCAGTGGGAGTGTGGCTAGAATGGCAAGGAAAACTTGTCAGAGTCGTGTGTTCCCAGGAAAGATCCATGAGAACGAAGCAAACTATCTTTCAGTTGTAACAAAAGCAAAGCAAAGTTACTTCCTCATCAGGATGCTACCGGGCTGTCGGCGCAATCCTGTGTAAGGATTGCGCCAAGGCAGCGCATACTGCCCCGGTGTTGGGTGTCGCGCAAGTGCCATAAAGCACTTGCGCGACACCCGGTGAGCAAGCAGCGCTGGCTCTGCGGCCTGCGCTGTTCACTCCACTGTCTCCCTGGCCCTGCACCATCCGGAGCAGGTAAGACCTACGCCGGTCGGGGGAGGGGAGGGGGAGGGCGGACCAGGCGGCAAGGGAGGGCGGCCATTGGCCGCCCAGGGCCTGGAGGGGGTGGGGATACCAGGGGCCAAGATCCCCGGTATCCAAAGCTCCCTCCAGGTCCCAGATACACTGGCTGTGTCGGCGTTACTGTGCGAATACTGTGCGAGTTACACATGCGAGTAGGCCCATTGAGAACTCGACAGGAGTTTCCACCCAGTGAACTCGATAGGATACGGCAGCCGGCCCTTTAGGCTGGCCGCCGTATCCTACACAGGATTGGGCTGCCTGTTTCATAACTGCTTCTTGGAGCAATGCTGAGGCTACAAGTGGCTATACCAAATTTAGATTTACATAAGAACGTAAGAAGAGCCCTGTTGGATCAGGCCAAGGGCCCATCCAGTCTAGCTTCCTGTATCTCACAGTGGCCCACCCTGATCACTAAAGATCACAGCTAAACTTGTGTGTATGTGCGTGTCCGTGCGCCTGTGTGTGTTCCCCTCCTCATTCGGAAGACTGTTCCAATGAAAACATGCCAGAGTGTGCTGTTAATAATACAGGATATCTGAGCTGCAACTCGATCTGTATTCCATCCTGGAACCATCTCTGCTGCGCTCTTTTGCATGAGCAGCTCGACTTCCATTGAGCTGGTCTCATCTTGCCTTCCTTCCCTTTGCCCCTCACATTTTTGAATAAGTCTTCAAACAGAAAAGTCCGAAGCAGTGGAAAAATAGAATCTGATCAAACAGCAGTTGTGCTAAACTGATCCCCTTCCCACTGAAATATTAATATTTACTGTTTGTTCTCCAGATGATCTTTCCTTAGATTTTAACCTAGTAAAGAAAGCTTTGCTTGCTTGTTATCTTTCCTGCACAAAAGGAATGGCATGCTATTTTCATATTATAGACAGCCTTCTAATGTAGATATACTGTATTATAAGCAGGTGTGATATATATCTAGCAGCCCAATCCAGAGCAAAGAAAGGTCGGCGGAGTGTGCACTCCGCCAGTCTTAGGAGTCGCAATTGTGCTGTAAAGCACGTTTGTGCCTCCTTGTCAGTAAGCAGCTTACTCACAAGGAGGCTTACTCACAGCTTACTGCGCCATCAAACACAACCTGCACTGGCCTCAGGATGCACCCTAAGCCGAATCCCTACGTGCACCATATCTGCCAGGTGTGCCCTTTTAGTTAAGAAAAACACCTGACCCATTTGGTAAGTCCATAACAGAAGTATTTATAAAATACAGAGTTGTATACAGAGCTGCACGTTTTGAGATCTGTACTTCGATCCTGCACATTCCGTATGTGCAAAAGCAAGTATTGAAATGAGGATTGGGCAGTGTATTATTGCAGCAGGAACAGTAGGAAAAACTGAGCAGGAAAAAAAGGATAGACTTAGCAGCTGCCCATGGATTGAGACAGGGAAGGCAATGGGGGACACAGGAAAATGCCGACAAAATATGTATTTTACAATAAGTATTATGTTTCTTTTCCGTGATGGGGAAAAAAGCTTGGATGGAATGGAAACAGATATGGTGGTGGGGGCAGGTTTATAGCTTATTGGAAGAATTTTGCTTTACATGCAAAAGGTCCCAGGTTCAATCCTTTGCAATTTCCAGTTAGGGCTGTGAAATACACACACACACACACACACACACACACACACACACACACACACACACACACACACACACACGGCAGCACAATCCTGCCTAAGGATCCGCCGGGTGGCCTGGATCCCGTGCTTCGCCGAGGGCAGGCTCCCACCCAGCGGAAAGTCTACTTGGGGAAGGGGATGCACATCCCCTTTCCCGAGTGTAAATGGCGCTGTGGTCGATCGGCCCCCATGCGGCGGGGGTCAGGATTCGACCGAGGCCATCCCCCGCCCCCTCCTGTACCCCCTCCTATGGGCCCCTGCCATTTGCCGCTGAACCGCCACCCCCCCCACCCCCCCGCTGGCTGGATCCTTACCTGGGTCCTCTGGCAGGTGGGCGATGGCTCAGTCAGCCTTGCGCCAGCCTTCCCTGCTCTCGAGTCGTCGGAAAAGTGCCTTACGGCACTTTTACGATGGCTTTGGGCGGCAGAACACTCGTTCCACTGCCCAGCCGGGTGCTAAGATTGCACCAACACATGCTCACACACGCACGTCTGAAACTCTGGAGAGACACTGTCTATCAGTGTCAACAGTACTGAGATAGATGGAGCAATGATATGACTCAAGGTACGACAGCTTCCTACAGCTTCCCTGGCTGGAGATGATAATGGGGGGAACCCTACTCGCTTCTTGAAACAGCATCCAGCTCATCTTGCACTGTAGAAACAGGGGGGGGGCAGATGCCATCTTAAGAAGGAGGTATGTTAAGAAGTGGGGCTTCTTATAAGCAGGTTCCCATTGGCTGGCCTGCACAGACAGAAGCTGGTATGTAGGCCATGGTACATATAGGAAGTTGCCTTCTGGGTGAGACCCTTGGCCTAATTGTCAACATTGTCCGGCAATGACAGACCAGGGTTTTGCACAGGAATTTTTCTCTGCCATGCATGTTGATGCCGGAGCCTGAAACTGCATGCAGACCGTTTCAAGGCACTCCTTCTGCCATCGAGCTATGGCCCCTCCCTGTGCCTCTCCCCATCTTCAACAATGTTTGACCTGAATCCCTCCTCCTCGGCTCCTTTTCCTTTGACAAAGCTCCACTGCCAGCCTAACCTTTGATTCATTTCTTCTTCTGAATGATATCCCAGCAGGCGATTACATGACTGTGTCTGTCAGACCCGATCGTGGGGCTTTGGTTTAGCTTTTACCCATTGCCCTGTCTGACATGCCAGAAAGCTGCGTGAAGGCACCTCTATGAGCTCGTCTCCTGGACTTTGAAGCGCATGGCACAGTGTCATTTCCTAGAGAAGGGTGATGCCCGCAAGGAGGCACGGCTCCGACTGACATGCACAGAAAGGATAGATTTAGCAGCTGCCCCTGGATTGACAGGGGAAGGCAATGGAGGGCGCAAAGCAACCTCCGTCCAGTAGGGCTGAAGCTCTTCCTTCAGGCCACCTGCCTCTCAGAGTGACATAATAGATGACACAGGCAGGATGGAAAATTACTGCTGACACATCCCTGCAGATTTTCTACCCAACCCCTCCCTCCGCCATCAGAGGGAGAGGATACAAGGGAAGCTGGGCTTTCAAAGCAGCCGTCATGCATGGCTTGTTTTACCGGATTGAAGTCTTAAAACGTTGCTGCAGCAGACTCCTAAGAGCGCAGAGGGAACAAGCAGTGGGAAATAACTTCGCAAGTCGATTAAGTTCAGAGGAGCTGAACAAGGAAGATGTTGCAGGGTCTGTCTGTTCACCTCCATCATGTTCTGTACTTTATACGGTGTCAGAGCCTTGGGCCATCCAGGTCACGATTGTCTATCTGGGTTCCAGGCATGCTTGGGATATCTACTTGGAGATATTTAGGGGACTGAACCTGGGACCTTCTGTATGCAAAACAAGTTATTTACCACTGAGCTATATCCCCTTTCTGCAGCATTGGCCCAGTAAGTCCACCAACTTAGTTTCAAAGGTTTCACACAGATCTCTCAGTCTTATCTGTAGATGCCAGGAATTGAAACTGTCAGGTGAAGGTTCTCCTAACTGGATTTTTAATATAACTGTAACACCCAGCACTAGCTAGGTTCAAGTTCTCCTGGATGTGTGGCCAAAGTATTTCAGGAATCAGAACAACTTTGATAACATCTAGACAAGATGGGATGTTAGAGCTGGATTCTAGATTTGGGTTCTAGAGCTTGGCTTGAACTTTGATTTAATTGCTGGATCTTTTGATGAATTGCTTGCTTCTAATATATCTTAACTGCCAAATTGAATTCCCCCCCCCATTTTGGAACCTTGTCTTAACCTAGTCTTTCCAAAGTGGAATACAGTACAGTATTAGCAAATTTTGTGGTGTGGTGTGTGTTCTGTTTTCATTTCCATGTGGTAAGTTTATTTATTTATTTATTTACAATATTTATATCCCGCCTTTCTCCCCGAAGGGACCCAAGGCGGCTCACAACAAAAATACAAAAAATACCATATAAAAACATCACCTTTAAAACAGTAAAAACAATTAATAACAAATAAGTTTGCTTCAGCTTTCAGTTTCATTAGTACATCTGTGTCTTCTCCTTCTATGTTATCAATGCATATGTGCATATTGATAAAACACTACAAAAAAGATATCTTGATGCACTTGTAAATATTGTTCTCCCAAGATTCCTTTTAGGTGGTGCTTTGCCAATGCACAGGAGTGCATCTGCACTTCAGTCAAAATCTGTCCCCTAAAGAATCTTGGCACAATCCTAGTACAATTGCATCCAGATTGCTTGTTTTGCAGTGTGTTATCTCATCAGTAATATACTGTCCCCTTTGCAAACTCCTGTTGCTCACGTAATCTGGTCTATGCAAAGCAAACCATAACTTGACATAGCCTATATCAGCCTATAATACAGCATGGAGATGATATTAGTCCAAATCTTGAGCAAACCGGCGATAGAAGGCATGACCTACTGTAAACCCATCATTCCCCTAATTAGTATGATTACCTCGTTCAGAACACATTTGCTTTGTTCCACCAGACCTTTTCAGGATGATGTGCATAAGGAAATGCAGACTCTGTGGGGAAGACGAGGCATTGATTTCTATAAATGTCACCATTTATTATTCCTTTCTTCCTCCTCGTCCTCTGCTTATCCAAACCTGAATGTATTCCATTTTCTGACAACTGGTGCTTGTTGGCCAAATGTCTTCACAAACTCCCCACCATTCTGCATTCATAACTCCCTCTCACTCTTCTTTTGCTAAAAGGTTATATATCTAATTTAAGACACACCATTATATTTCTACGTAGACAGCACGATCCTGTGCCACTTATTGTACAACTTCACAGCTACCTTTCCCAGGAACTCCTGCCTCTCCTTGTACCTAAGTTAGCTTCAGAAGGAGCAAAGGTTGGCTGGCCGTCGTTCCTTCCCCACCATCACCCCGGTGAATAAATAATAGTCCACAATTGCTCTTGTCACTTTTACTCTCTTTGCATGCTGCAAATTGAACATTTTATTCTTGCTTTGTCATTCCTATCATATAATGAGAGATCTAGAAAGGAGGCCACCTCTTGCTCCGTGGCCGCCTGCCAGGTTTTCCATAATAGGTTCTTGTGAAGACAATTTATCAAAAGCAGATTCTAAATCTAAACAAATCATAGCCATTCGTCCACTTTGATTCATCTTTTTTGTTAACACTTTCATGTGTGGTTAACTAGCTCCAGAAGCATATTGATTTACGAGGAGACACGTCTTGCCCGTTGGCTTGTCCATCAATGCAACACACTGGCTTCAACTATCTCTCTAACATCTTTCAGACAATTGAAGTTGAACTTTTAAAGCCAATCTAATTCCTTACTGGCACACCACAGCTTTTTATTTAAAGTTGGAAACAGTGGTGGACACCTCCCCAAAAATCAAAGCAGAATTTAATGAGTGTACTTTCTTTTGTTAGGTGATCTACTTGCTCCTGTCATCCCCGTTGAACTTTTCCAACCTCAAGAATCGACGGTCTTGTTCTACTGTTTTCAAACATGGAAGAGGACCTTGTCGCCTCATTCTCTTCGAAGGGGAATGTTTATGTGATGATGCTCAGTCTTTTATTTTTTTTTTCCCCAGTCCGCTTCTATTTTGGATCTAAAAAGGAAAATACAAAATTAAAACAAATTAAAAATACAGCAAAAATATCCCAAACGTGATCCAGATACAAAACAGCTTCCTGTGCCCATTAAAATCAAGGAAAGTACCTCTTGTCTGTTTGATATTTTCCCTAGGCATGGTGGTTCCATTCCGATATAACAAGAACAGTATCACCTTTTGTACAAATGTTTGAACAGAGCCTTGTTTCTGGCGTTTCTCTGCATGTGCTGTCAATTTACTGATACGCATTTCCCATGCACTCTGCCAATAACCAGGGGAGACAGAAACTTGGGAGAAATGGGCCACTTTATTTGCAGAAAGTTTCCTGATCCCCACTGCCAATTGCGCTACAATTGCCTTTGCCCAGCCTCAACAGACTCGTGAGACTTCCCATTGCAAATGCATTGGTGGCCAGGTGCAGCAGAAGCGTGGCCTGGCCAGGCCTCCAGCACTCGGTCATTCTGCATGCGGCTTTGGATCCCCAGCCACCCTCCCATTATTACAGTCTGGGCCTGGCTGGCCGCCATTAAAGGGCCAGGAAGGAATTTTTCTGTCTGTCTGATTGGCCGTTGGCAGGCAGATTTTTCACCTACCCCAGACTGGGGGGTGGGGTGGGAGGTGTTGAGTCTTTTCTCTTGCTTTACTCACCTGGTCACTTTTGTCTTCTTGCAGGTTAGCGTGGGTCATAAAGGTGTGAAGGTGGCTCTCGGTGTGCACCCTGAGGTCAGCAACAGGAGGGCAGGAACCCACTTCCTACTCCTCAGTTGCTCGCGGGTGCGAGGGGCTGGAGGGTAGGCCCTGGCCTGGATTGCAGGAACTGTCTCAAATGCTTTCTAGCTTGGTTGACTGTGATAAGCTCACATGGCCCTGGCAGGGGACACAGCTTGGAGTAAGGGTGGGAACGCCTGCCTGGAGGTCAGGCAATCGGCTGACACCACTTCTTTGAATCAGCCTCTGCACCGTGGACTGTCCTTTATGGCTGCAGGTCTCATATTTGGTTAAGATGCTGAACTGCAGACCAGAAGGTTAGTAGGACAGCAGTTCGAGACCCGAGTGCCACGTTACGGAGTGAGCTCCCGTCTCCTGCCCCAGCTCCTGTCAACCTAGCAGTTCAAAAGCAAGAAATTGCAAGTAGATAAATAGGTACCGTTGTGGCAGGAAAGTTCCGTTAGTCACACCGGCCACATGACCATGGAAGCGTCTTCGGACAGTGAAACGGCCTTAGCGTCTTCGGCCTTAGAAACAGAGATGAGCACTGCACCCTAGAGTCGGACACGACTGGCTTTCAAGCAGGCTTCACCTTTACTTTAACTAACCTTAATAAAAAGCGGCCCATTCACCTATATATCTGTGTCCCACATGTTCATTGGGGAGTGCACAGGTAAACAGAAAGAGGAAAAAACCTTCAACTGGCGAGATCTCGAATCTTTTTTTCTTACATGTGGGCAGCTGACTTAGGAGAGACAGCAGTTGATTGTCTATTCCCTAGGATAGGCATTCCCACCCTGACTCAAAGCTGCGTCCCATCCCTGCAGGGTTGAGGCAGCTGGACAGCACAAGCCCCCCAAGATGGAAAGGCTTTGAAGTGGCCTCTGCAATCCAACCCAGTCAGCCTTTGCTGACCTCCGGGTGCACCCTGAATTCCCGACTCCTGCTTCCCTGGCAAAACCTGCAAAGCAAAAGCGACAAAGCAACCACCAAAACTCAATTACAGTCTGAGGTAGGCAAAAAAAAAATTGCCCATACTAAGGCCAATTAAGTGAACAACAAAAATTCCTACCCAGCTCCAAAGGCAACCAGCTAATCCCAGACTGTAGAAAATGGAAGGGAGGTCAGGGGTCGCTAACAGGAGCTGAACTGCCTTGCGCTCCATAAGATGCTGGCTCTCCACTGGGCAGGCTCCTCCTTCTAAACTGCAGGAACCAACCAGGTGCCTGCGTAGGCCTAAGTCCCGTGGGATGGCTAGGTCAGGCAAGATAGATCTGCACACTGCTGGCGATGCGTGGATTGGAAAATCTTTCCCACTCCATTTAGAAAGGCACAAGATGGGGGGAGGTGGAGAACCGAGAGAAGGTTGGTTGGATAGGAGGGGTGGAGCTACCCCAGGTGTAAGCCGATCCTTCCACCTGAAGTCGGACTCGAGTCCGGCGCCGGCACCATGGCTTTGCCGCGGCGCCTCCACAGCGGGTGGCGCCTGGTTCCACTGAACCACGCGAACCACCCTAGTTACGCTACTGCCTGGCCGCCCACCTCCAAGTGCTGCCCTGCTCTCTGCCAGTGTCGTCCTGCAATTAGTCCCTCCTGATTGTCCCGCCTTCTAATCGCTGATTGGGTTAAACATAAGTGCGCACCAATTGGCTGAAACCCCCTTATCCTATTGGTTAAAGCAGTAGCTCCGCATCCCCGCCCCTCAAAATCTTTGGCAAGAAACTATTCTGCTCGCGCCGGAACTTGGGAGAGCGCTTTCAGGTACAGATCTCTCAAACTGGTGGCCATTCAGCTCCGCGAGTTCCGCATGCATCTGGGACGCGCCGGAACTTTGCAGTGTGGGTCGGGCTTAGCCTGTGCTGCATCCTGCAAGGAGGGGCAGTCTCAGAGGTCTCCCTTACAAATGCTCCCTTACGCAGGGGTAAGCCTCTGACTCCTGGCCAGGCCTACTCGACTTTGTGGGCCCAGGTCAGGGGATCAAGGCCGGGAAGGGGGGTTGGATTCAGCAGACGCCAAACCTGCCCCCTTCCTGTGCCCAATCTGCCATCCTTCCTGCCCCATCAACACCCTGTTCTTTCCCAGACTCTGACCTTTTATTAACTCGGATACAGTTTCTCTCCCATTCTCACTTTGCTAATGCCTCTTTTTCTTTCTTTCAGCGTGTTCTGTGATATACAACATGCCCATTTCTGAAGCACATTCCTGGCCCATTAGATGGAGCTGGTGTAGTAGTGCTAACTGTTGGAAACCCCAGAAGAAGCAAAATTCCAGCTAATTTATGTCCCTGTTTTGTTTTTATATCTCCGACATAAATTTAATTTTAATGCCTGCCCTCCACTACATCAGTATCCTTTCACCATTGGCAAGATAAAAGCAAAACACAAATAAAGAGAAAGAGAGGAAGTATTTCACGCTTGCCGTCGTCCTCTTGCAAAAGGCAGGGCCGCGCGGGGGTATGCAAATGAATCGAGATGCACTGCTGGCAGTGGCGCTCTTAATGGCACATGGCTGCGAGAAGCACATTGATGCCAAGCACTGTAGCGAGCTATTCTGAGGAATAAAGGATTTAAGAGTCTTCAAGGCCCATTCGCTGTTTGTTCTTAGGCTGGATTCACCTCCCAAGTGCCCTTGGCTGTCAGGAACAGGTTTATGAACCTATGAAGTTGTCTTGTACTGAGATGACATCTCAGAAATGTTAGGTCCAGGCCAGGCCAAGAATTCCTGATGCAGCATGCCAGCCTCTGCTCCTCCCCGCAATGTTCCAGCTCAACACTCTCCTCCCCTTCACATTTCCTCTTCCTCTCTGTCCCCCTCTTCCTTTTCAATCCAAGGAGTGGAAGGAGGAGGAGCAGTGGAGGCCAGTAGGTGGACAGAGATGGGTGCCATCCACAAAGAGATGGGTGCCATCCATCTGCTGCCTGAGTCAACTTCTCCAGTTGGCCTCATGGATGGGCCAGCCCTGGTGGACATTGGCAAGGGATGCTTGTAATACAAACCCGGCAACCTGAATTTCTGGAATTAATTTTCAAATTCTAGTTTAAACCAGAATTCAGAAGGAGTGGAGAGCAGGGCAGAGTGAGCCCATGAAAGAGGGGTGTTGGAATTTGGCATGGCTGAGAGACAGGCTAAAGCTGGATAAGTTGACTTGGAGAACAGATAGGTGTGACCAAAAGTAAAGGCCACAGGTTACAGGTAGCAGACATAGTCAAGACAGGCTGGGTATGAGAGCTGGAACTGGGTAGCAAAGGAAGAGACAAGGCTGTTTTTTGATGTAGAAATAGAGGAAGCTGCTTTCTGCTGAGTCAGACCATTGGATCATCTAGCTCAGCATTGTCAACGCTGACTGGCAGCAGATCCCCACAGATGAATTTTATTTTCTCCTACTTGGAAATATAGCCTAAGACCCTCTGCATACAAATCATGTGCCTCGCCACTGAGTCACAGCCTCTCTCTTGCTCACAGCGCAATCCTATCCCACTTACACCACCGGTGTAACCAGCAGTGCAGCGAGAACGAAAGGCCTCAGAAAGGAAAGGGAGATTCAAATCTCTCCTCCAAAGCCTCCTGCCCTGCCCTCCCCCACTAGTTACACCGGTGGTGTAAGTTGGATTGCACTGTCAGACTCAGTGGCATAGCTGGCGTTTTTCCAAGGGAACCGTGGGCGGGATGACGCGTCTTCACCCCACCCCACCCCTACCAGAATGGAACGGAACCTTCGCCCCGCCCGCCCCCTTGGAAAAACTCCAGCTACTCCACTGGTCAAACTGAGGAACCAAGACTGGAGCAATTGTTATACAAGGCCAGCCAAGCTCCTATTGGTTTCTAAGGTTATCTGGGCTGAAGAACTGCAGTATCATTTCTGGCCTGCTCATGGGTGGCACTGCAGTGCAGCAGAGAACTGCCTAGAAGCTCCCGTAGTGAAGTATCTGAGCCCTGATGCCGGAGCCCTTGGTTATGAGACCCCTCTTGCCATACAACAGGAAATGCTCACAATTGCCTTAGTGAACCAGTTTACACACTGAGTTTCCAGATGGCATTGCAGGCTCAGGGGGAATTGGAAGGGTGGTTATATTTCAGGACATAGTCCAAGGCTGCAGGCTACCTACCACCTCTGTCACACGATTACAGGTGACACATGAAACACTTTTTCAAGTGGCTAGCTGCAGTGTAGCTTCCACTCATCTGAGTTTGCACATAAATCCAAAGGAGAAGGTTTTCCAGTAGGATCTGATTAATGAATGTAATTTGCGGTTGAGTGGGAATTTATTTGGGGGGGGGGGAAGCTTTCAAAAGAGACTTGGAACAGTGACATTTTCTCTCCTCCCCACCAGACTGCCCCAAATCCTTTGAGGAGAACAGCAATGCATCAGTTCAGCAGAAATCAATGGCAACTCATTCAGAACAGCCACAACTGGGAGGCTAAAGGGGGCTTGGTGTGTTGTGTGTGTTTTTCGGGGGGGGGGGGGGGAAGGAAAGAGATGCTTTGATGCCATCTAGTGGGGACAGAGGGAGAGACATTTGTCCTACTAAGGCAGTTGTCTGGGGAAAGAAATACAGATTGCCTTAGTAGGCTATAAATATTCTGTGTTAAATATTGCCATTCATTGGGGGATACAAGGGGAAACAGAGATCAGTAGAACACAATCTTAAATGATCCCCCCATGGAAAAAGAGGCGATCTGTGGTTATGACTGTAGGTGAAGTGGAAGAGAGGATTTCTGTTTCAGTGCCTCCTTCCCCCAGGCAGGTGTGGCACGGAGATTATGTCTGTGAGGAGGGAGCCCAGAATTCTCTGCACCAGGCCCCCTGCACAGTGGTCAGCCCCACCAAATAAACTGGCATTTAGCAGCATGTTGTCTCCAAATGTGGAAGACATTCAGCTAGCCAGAAGAGAGAGGATGGGAATGTTAGTTCTTTCATATTTAGTTCTTTTATATAAGGAAGAGGTAAGAAGGATCTTTGTCCTAAAGGAGATCACAGTCTAAACAGAGAAACAAGGTGAGTGAAATGAAATAAGGAGAAACTGGGGGTGAATATTGCTCATCCCTCAGGGCTATAATGGGGTTCATCCCCGCCCTGGCACGAGGTGGCACTTTCCTATTGCTGGAGGCGCTGAATGGGGAGGAGCTGAGGTAGCTGTTAGAGCTGCACTTCCCACTCACAGCCCAATCCTGCCTAAAGATCCGGTGGGCGGCCAAGGCCACACACCGGATTCCGTGCTCCGCCGCGGGCAGTCTCTCGCCTGGTGGAAAGTCTACTCAGGGAAAGGACGCTTGTCCCCTTCCCCGAATGTAACTGGCACTGGGACCGATCGGACTACTTGGGTTTCCACCAGCAAAATCGCTGGCGAAAGTCGGAGGAGGCTGTGTAACGGCCCAGCCGCGCGGCGGGGGACAGGATTCAGCCAAAGCTGTCCCCCTCCCGGAGCGACTGGGCCTATGGCCATCCTCCGTTTGCCCCTGATCCGCCCACCAGCCTGCTGGATCCTTACCTGGGTCTGGCAGCGGTCCTCCGGGCGCTCGGTCGGCAGAGCAGGGGAGGCCGGCAGACCGCTCGGTCCGCTGGCAGCCACCACAGCACTAGGATTGTGCTGTCAGTGTCTCATTTCCAGGTAAGGAGAGGAAGCAGCCATGCTTATCTGCCTTGGAAGGTGGTCTGAGATTAGCTGGTTGCCTTTGGAGTTGAAGTAGGGGTGTTTTTTGCTCCACACCTGATTGGACTGGGGTTGAGGGTGTGTGTGCCCCTACTCCAGACTGCTGGAACAGGTGTGGTGCTCTTGAGTTGTGTTGATTGCAGAGGGCAGGTTCAGGGCTGGTCAGTTGAGAACAGGGCATATGGCGATCACCATAAGGAAGGCATATTGCTCAAGGGGTCACAACACCAGCATCCAGAGGCTGTTTGGCTCTGGAATGCTGAATGGCACCTCACTGAACAAATGGGTGCAGAGTCAACTTCAAAACCTGATTGGCTTCAGGTGGTCAGTGCAACCTTGAGCTGCAACTCCTTCTCAATTTGACAGTGATAAGCTGGGACTGTCAGGATACTATCTAGCAGCTTGGATCCAGGACGGGATCACCCAAGGAGTGGAAGGGGAGAGAAGAGCCATTTCCTCCAAGGTAGGGCCCCACACTGAAAGGGAGGAGGAGTCGTAGCAAGACCCACTGCAGTTCATGTTTAATGCTGAATGAAGCTGTGGCCCATTTATAATCCCAAATCCTTGCCCAATAAGACATGAGACAATATGTAGATCAGGTTCATGTACTTAAGCTTAGTTACCACATGACAGGGCCGGCCCATCCATGAGGCCAACTGAAGCAGATTGGTGGGGGGCACCCATCATCTCTGTTCACCAACGTGCCTCCACTCCTCCTCCTTTCCACTATTTGGGAAAGGGAAGAGGGGGATAGAAATATGGGGGAGAGGGGAGTGCTTAGTTGGAGCATTGGAGAGTGGGAGGAGCAGAGGCTGTAATAATAGCAGTGTATTGTAATAGCAGTGTATTGTTGCTCTTTTGAAATATTTAGTACGGGTTCCCAAATTACAGTCCAAAGACTCAGGTCTGGCTCATCCATGAGGCCAACTGAAGCTGTTGCATCAGGCAGCAGATTGGTAGGAGCCATTCATCTCTGTCCACCTATTTGTCTCCACTGCCCTTCCTGTTCCTCCCACTCCCTGGACTGGAAAATGAAAAGGGGACTGAGAGGAAAAGGAAAGGTGGAGGAGAGTCCTGAGCTGGAGCATTGGAGAGTGGGAGGAGCAGAGGCTGGCACATTATCGGGTAACGGGGGTAGCATTTGGCATGTTGTCTCAGGTGTCAGGAGGTCTTGGGCCATCCCTGCTGCATGATGTGAGTACTTCTGGATAGTCACTCCTCACAGAAGGGGTGTAATGGGCTGACCCTCTTCCCTGTCCAATGTTAGTGGTGTGTTAGCATAAGAACGTAGGAGCCCTGCTGTCTCAGATGAAGATGCTCTCTAGCCCAGAATCTTGTGCTCCAAATGATTCGCATTCACAGTCATAGGGGGATCTCTCCCTGAGTGCTGCATACAGCTAAACAGACACAGATGTGGGGACACAGGTCTAGGGGGATGACACACTCCTGTTCTCCATCACTGCCATCTTACGTTTGTCTCCTTGTGGAGATGGAACAGCTCTATAACTTATGTTCTATTTCCTTATCACTTGAGGTCAATCTTTTTAACAGCAGAGCAAGACTGCAGCCTCCGTGAAGGAAAAGAATGACGTGAGGTTCACTGTTCTCTCCATTGTTGTATAAATACACACATATATATTGGTTTTCTCGGCTGTCATGCAGATGCTAAATAAAACAGGTTTATTTGGGATGATGGGAATTTATGAGCTGAACTCCCACCATCAAACATGACATTTTAAGAAATCACAGCATCTCTTTATTTGTATGGACTGAAAGGATTTTCATATCTTGGCCTCCCCTGTGATTCATCATTCCCAGAAATTGAGTCAGTTTATCCACCAAGAGTTGATCTATAGTGCATAGAGCTGGAAGCGTATTGCCCCGGTTTATTAAAAGCCAGGTGCTGTTCGGCTCTGTACCCAAAAGAATAGCAGAGAGAGTGACTCAAATCCAAAAGAAGAGCATGCATGGTGCAGCTTTGTTTCTCCCATGTAGACCCTTAGAGACCATCAAAGATGTCAGAACCTTTCTCTGCACTTGGAGAATGAAGCAAACTAGGTATGAAGGACTCATTGCTTTTCGAAGAGATACTTGGCCATGTCGTGACCTACACAAGCAAAGAGGGATATTCTAGTCACAATGGGGACATTTCGTCTTCCTCTCACTTCTTTTGAAAACAACCTCCTTTTCTTCATGGGCAAATCTGTGGACAAACATTCAACCAAACTCTGATTTAAAATATGGCTAAGGGTCCTAAATAACTGGTTACATTTGCTTTGCATTCTTGATTCCAATACGCCTGATAACCTCTGGTCTATAGGTTTTGAGTTTCTCAATGGCTTCACCTGTTTTTCTGGGGTAATTGCCTACATGTCGAGCAAAAACTCCCCAGTTTAGTGGCGGTATTGCTTTGCCCTTTTCCAATCGTGCCACAGACAGCCTGGCACACGATGTTCCCAAACCAAAATGCATTACCATGAACTGTGCTCTCCTTCTGGGCAAGAAAAAAAAAAAGTTGCTGGGATACCAAATTGTCCCAGAAACCAATTGATGGTTTCCATTTGGGTAAATGTGAATTTTTTTGGGGGGGTGATGGTTACAAAGGGTGGTCCCCAGCTCAATTTCATTAGTTTAGCACTACTCATTTTCATTTTTTCACCCCAGCTAGGTTTCTGTTCTTGTCCACATCATGTCTTTTTGCTCAAACGCTACTCCAAATCCCCCCTAACTGCTCTTTTATTGAACACAAACAACATGGATGTGATTTTGATTGTGGTTTTTAGATCTTGCTGAGGCTGCAATCCTATACACACTTACCTGAGAGTACGGTTTTGGATTATTTATTGAAACCAATGCTAATCAACAATCTGTGTAAACACTGTAGCCAGTCCTATCTCCAAACACTTTTCTCCCTCCTAGTGTTGGCACCTACCCTGGAGAAGAGCACATGCTACAGTCTATTCCTCCTTAGAACATTCCCACCCTGACTCAAAGTTGTAGTATCAGTGATGATTCCAGCTTCTCCTCACCTACCCCCAAGGACGTTCAAGGGAGCTAAATTGTACCGCCTCCTCCAGTTGGACAGACTCTGAGATCAACGTTGCAATTTAAGTCCTGATAATTAGCAGTCAGAATCTGTGAGCCAGACAGACTCTTCAGATCAGTTCTAGTCAGGCCCAGCCCATCCATGAGGCAAACTGAAGCTGCTGCCCTCAGGCAACAGATTGGCCGGGGGGGGGGGGGGTTACCCATATCTGTCTCCTTTCACTGCTCCCTCCACTGCTCTTCCTTCTCTGTCTACTCCCTGGACTGGAAAAGGAAGAGGGGGACAGAGAGGAAGAGGAAGTGTGGAGGAGAGTGCTGAGCTGGAGCATTGGAGAGTGGGAGGAGCAGAGGCTGGCGCATCATTGGGTATGGGAGGCAGCATTTGGCATGTCACCTCAGGCACCAGGGGGTCTTGGCTGGCCCTGCATGGGCCACATCTGGCTCATCAACACACTTTGACCAGGTTGCTGAGTCCAATTGGCAAGGGCATTAGGATTACCAACTGCCACACAATTTTGCCAATCCCATACTGGGTGGTTTCACTGAGTACGCGCTACGTTGTTTCAACGGGAACTTGTTTTATAACATGGCTGTCGACAATACGTGGAGAGGGGGGGGGGGAGGGAGATTATAATTACATTCTTCCACACCCCATTCCATTCCTTCCCACACCCCATGCCTTCCAACCATGTTTGAACAGCATAACTTGCTGCTTTGGAGCAAAGGGGAAAAGTCTCCAGGGTTTCAGATGGAGCTCAACCAGCTACTCTCCCCGCTCCCTCAAAATCTATTCTTTCCTGTCATCAGGTGACAGCTTGAATGTCTGGTTTGGGAACATGGACACTTTGTTGGATCCAGAAAAAAATTCAAGCAAAAGCAAATAAAATCCAGTTCAGATCATTTTTTTCCCCAGAAACCCAGCCATTAACAAAGCACTGCAAAGGGGCTAATGCATTCTTGCTGCAGGGATTCTGCTGCCGATCTGTCTCTCACCCAGAAGCCTTGTTTCACATGCCACAGGCTATAGGACAACAGGGTGGCCAATCTTTGATGGGAAACAACGGAGGAGAAATTACAATATCGCCAAAGATGTCAGCAACTTTTGACGTAGCCGAGTGCTCAGAGAAGCTTCTGGGTGGGAGGGGGTTGGCGTACAGAGTGTGAGTGCGTGTGTGTTTTTGTCAGCAGCTATATCTCCCCTCTAGGCTAGAAGGAGAGAAAGAGGACTAATACCCAGCACAGGGATCATCACAAGTTAATCAAAAAGAACTTTACTCTGTTCCTGAAAAGGGTCACGCAGGAAGAAATGCATCTGTCAGCTTCAGATTGCGGAAACTTTTGCACCATGTTTGTATGTGTGAAAAACGTGGCAGCTGAATTTCCTTGACCAAGTTGCCCTTTAGGTTTGAGACCTGCTGGGGAGGATGAAGAAGGGGGAAAAATCCATTGTCGGAAGAACAAACAGTTTTAGAAGGTAAATTGAATGAAGCATCTTCGGGATTCAAGGTTATAAAAACAGAGGATTTATAAAATGAAGAAACTGTATTAAAAATATATAAGTGACTTTACAAGTCTAATTAAAATCACAACTGTGAGTAAAAACACTTTAAAAGTCCACAATTTAAAATACATTAAAAACATTCCACAACCTATTTCAGCATGACGTTTCATTCATAGTCCATGAACTTTATCAAATGCAAAGAAAAGCCTAAGTAGGCAGGAAGATTTTAGTCTTAGAAGGTATAAGTAGGACAATAAGAAAAGTCACAACAGAACCTACCAGTGCTTCATATTTATTAACCTCTGTGCTTTTCAGATACACCCAGAATAACAGACTGCCTCATGGGGGAGGGATGCTCTTCCACTCCCTCAGTAGAAGGGCAGTGTGCCTGATTTTGAGAAGGTCCCAGGTTCAATCCCTGGTGTCACCAGGAAAGACATGGAAAGCCCCTTTTCTGAAATGTTAGAGAGAGCCTCTACCTGTCAATGTATACATTACTTAGCTTGATAGACCATGCAGGGCCGGCCCATCCACGAGGCCAACTGAAGCTGTTGCATCAGGCAGCAGGTTGGTGGGGGCTCTTCTCTGTCCACCTTCTTGCCTCCACTGCTCCTTCTTCTCCTTCTACTCTCTGGATTGGAAAAGGAAGAGGGAACAGAGAGGAAGAGGAAATGTGGAGGGGAACACTGAGCTAAGTGGAAGGAGTAAAGGCTGGCATGTCATCAGGGAAGGAGGGGCAGCATTTGACACGCCGCCTCAGGTGTTGGAATGTCTTGGGCTGGTCCTGAGACCAAAGACCCTGGTTCAAAGACCCTGATTTAAGGTCTTGGAGAATCATACTCTATGACAGGGGCGGGGAACCTTTTCCCTGGCGAGGGCCGTTTTAAATATTAGAAATTTGCTTGAGGGCCGGCCTTAAGGCTGGGTGCCATTTTTATTTATTTAATTAATTTTTGCCCCCGCCCCCCATTGGCCTCCGGAGACTCCGCGCTCACCGTCTGAAGCCGCCGGGTCCGCGCTTCACCTCCGGCGTACCATGCCGATGAGGGCAAGAGGGCAAGAGCTTGCCCTCATTGGCGTGGTACGCATGTGCGAAATGGTCAACGGCCTGGTGAGAAGGGGTCGAGGCGGCGGCCAGGGGGGACATGCAAAGGCCCTCTCCCGGCCTCCAGAGGTGACGCACGGACCCGGCAGAGCCTTCAGGGGTCGGTTGGGCGGCCTCCCAGCAATCTCTCTGGGGGCCAGATCAGATGGCCTCGGGGGCCTGATCCGGCCCTGGGGCCTGAGGTTCCCCACCGCTGCTCTATGAGATAGACAGTACTGAGCTACAGGGCCTCTGAGAGGGGGGTTAAGGGGGGCCAGGATGGTGTAGTGGTTTGGGAGTCGGACTTAGACCTGGAAGATCCAGGTTCAAATCCCCGCTCAGCCACAAAGCTTCCTGGGTGACCTTGGGCCAGTCACTATCTCTCAGCCCCACCTACCATCACATGTTACAAGCCATAAGCAACCTCCTGGTTTAGAAGTGGGTTTTCTCTGTGCTAGGTGCAAGGGAGTATCAACGGGAAACAGGTTATCTTGTTGGCTGTGTGCTCCCTGAGGCATCTGGTGGGGCCACTGTGTGATACAGGAAGCTGGACTAGATGGACTTGTGGCCTGATCCAGCAGGGCTCTTCTTATGTTCTTATGTTCTTATGTTCTTAGGGTTGTTATGAGGACAAAAAGGAGGGGAGGAAATATGTACACCACTCTGAGCTCCTTGGAGGAAGGATGGTATAAAAATGTGAAAAATTAATTAATTAATTAATTAATTGTACCCGGGCCCAGGGTGAAAAAGGGGACAAAAGGGGGGCCCTGGAGCAAAAAAAGGGGGCCCAGGAGCCAAATTCATATGTAGGGAAGGGGCCCCAAAGAAACTTTGTACCCCCTGATAAAATTCCTCTGAATGGCCCTGCTGAGCTAGATGTACCATAGCTCAGCCATAGAACTTTGCATCCAGAAGATCCCATGTTCAATCCCTAGCATCTCCAGGTAGGTCAGAGGAAGGTAAAGGTATCCCTTGACATTTAAGTCCAGTCGTATCCAACTCTAGGGTGCGGTGCTCATCCCCGTTTCAAAGCCAAAGAGCCAGTGCTGTCCGAAGACACTTCCGTGGTCATGTGGCCAGCATGACAATATGGAACACTGTTTACCTTCCCGCAAGCGGTACCTATTTATCTACTCGCATAAACATGCTTTTGAACTGCTAGGTTGGCAGTTGGTCAGAGTAAGACCCCCCATCCAAAACCCTAGACATCCATGGTCATGGGGGGGGGGGCAGGTCTATCAATAGTTACTAGTCATGATGGCTATGCAGCTTCCAGTGCAGTATGCCTTGAATACCAGTTGCAGTGGTGGGAGCATCTGCCTCCATCTCCTGCTTGGGGGTTCCCAGAGGCAGCTGGAGGGCCTCTTTGGGAAACAGGATGCTGGACCAAATGGGCTTTGGCCTGATTCAGCATTGCGTTTCTTATGTTCTTAGTCATTTTAGACAATATTGATGTATTTCAGGGTTTCTCAACCTGGCATGTGTACCCCTAGGGGTACATGGACCATCAGGCGGGGGTACGCGAGAGGCTTCCCCTTATCAGCTAAGATCAGCTGATTGTGGGCACCATATGTTTTTTTTTATAAAAAATTGCCCCGCCCCCAAGCTCGGCCTCCCACTGGCGGGGGTATGTGAGAGGCTGCTCCTTATCTCCCTGGATCAGCTGAGTGTCAGCGAGCCAAGTATTTTTAAGTTTAAACTGCTCTGCAGTTTCACTTTCATTTTCACTTCAGAGCAGCAGAACACCAGCTGTGGGTTCCTTGTAACATGATGAGGATTGCCTGCTTCTGGAGTGTCTGCTTCTCTCAGATACAAACAGATAAGAGAATGGGTGGGGTGGGGTGGGGTGGGGGAGGAGCTGATTTTGTGATGTGGGAGAGGGAAAAGATGGCTTGGAGAAAAAAAGAGATCCTGGCGTGTGTCTTTTTGCACTAACATGAGATCAAGCTCTCTGTTTGTTTGGTTTTTTTTCCTTCTCTCCCATCTGTGCAGTGTATGTTTTGTAGTTGAGAAAATGCAATCCCCCCTCTGTCTCTCTGATTTTGTGTTGGGCCTTACACACACACACACACACACACACACACACACACACACACACACACACACACACAGTTAAATAAGACATTTTTTTCACATTTAAAATTGTTTTAATACTTTTTATTTTAAATGATTAATTAGCTAATTAATCAATTAATTGATTAATCCAATTACTTAGCAGGGGATACTTCAGAAAAGGGGGTACCCGGGTCTCCAAAGGTTGAGAACCCCTGACGTAGTTGATGGCAGATATACTGCTCCTCCTCATGGTGGGTTCCTGTGGACTTGACGGAAAACCAGAGACAGGAAGTGTATGTTTTTTTTCCATCCATATGCCACTTTTCATCAGAATGATTCCAAGGTGACTAACCATGAGATATAAACAAATTAGGAACATTTTTCAATAGAACAATCTGACAATAAACAGAAACCAAGGAGCACTGTCTCCTGCTGAGGCTGAGTGGTTAGAGGGCAGCTTTGTGGAGTTATTGATGTGGGTTCTACACCTGCCTCCACCTCTTCTTTTCAGATGCAAGGGAGTGGCAAGAGAATACAGGTCCCTTGTGGTCTAGTGTGCTCCCTGAGGCATCTGGTGGGCCACTGTGAGATACAGGAAGCTGGACTAGATGGACCCTTGGCCTGATCCAGCTCTTCTTGTGTCCTTATGTTCCAGCAGAAGCCCATAAGAAATGATAGACAGGGCTGGTGTAACAAGGGTGGAGCCTGAGGGGCAGCTGCTCCGGGCGCAATGCCAGCGCAACCCTCAGACTCCACCACTTAATGGCTGCCCTCACGTTCGGCTCGGAACACTCCAAACCCAACGCGAGGGAGGGCAGCCATTCGCCTGCTGCCTTCTCGCGCTGCTTCTTTCCCTCACGATTGTGAAAGAGAAGGGGCGCGTGCGGAGGCAGCAGGCAATTGGCAGCTGTCGCGTTCCGCTCAGAGCGGTCCAAGCGGAACACGACAGCTACGGAGTCCTCCCACCTCCGCCCGCCCTTCTTCTCTTCACGATCGTGAAGAGAAGAAGCGGCGCGTGGAAGCAGCCGGCAATTCGCAGCCCTCGCGTCCCGCTTGCAGCAAGCGGAACACAAGGGCTGCCAATAGTGCCCGTACACGGAAATGACGTCACGTAACAGCACTTCCAGGGTGCAGCAAGCCCCTGTGCCCCAGGCGGCATGGGAGCTTGTTATGCTCCTGATGTTGCCGATAGAACTTCAGAGTCCAAACACCTGACAAAACAGGTAAAAGAAGATGCCCTCTTAAAACACAGAATGTGGGCTCCTGAAATCCCAGAGGCCGGGAGTTCCACTTCCGGGGGCAATCACAGAGAAAGCCTTGTCCTGTTCACATGGACCCCGGAGCCTCCCTGGAAGATCGCAGTGGCTCAGCAGTGTCATATAGCAGAATATAATTTTTAAGGTGTTGGAGGCACAGGAAGCGTGAGGCACCTGGACTTCTTGCTTGCTCAGAAAGGTCAGTCAGTCAGTCCAGAAAGGTCAGTCAGTTTGTGTGCTTGCTCCCACATATCCAAATGTACATCTCCCCTTAGAAATAACAAAGCAAGCTACAGCAGAGGTTAGAGTTGCATTTTTTTCCCCAAAAATTGCTTGGACATGTTTTGCTGATTAAGGCTCGTGTGTGCGCCCCCCCCCCCAATCCCACCATCTCCTTGGCTTCACAGCCAGGCCCTATCTGAGACTGGAGAGCGGGAGATGAAAGGATTCCACACATGAAAGTTCAACTCTCCAAAGGGGACCAAACTTTTAAAAACTTAGATCGAGAAAAAAGCTAGGCTCCCTGCAGTAGGTTGTTTAATGTTTTCCCCATTTTGATCCATTTATTTGGCAAATGGCCTGGGCTCGCCATGAATTAAAGAACTTAACATGTCGTGCCAAAGCTTTGAAGATTCCAGTGTGCCATGCGGGGGAGAGAGAGTGCATCTTAGAGAAGGATGTGTATTACTGATGAGCTTGGCCAGCTCCCTAAGGCGTGGGAGAAGGGCAGTATTCCTCAATGTAATTCATTCCCTTCATAGATATTCATTGCTGATATCTATGTTTCTCCTCAAATGTGTGCATTCGTAGCAAAGAATTTGGGGAGGGGGAGATGGGAGAGGTGTACAGATTCATGCACAGAGTAAAAAAGGTGGACACAGAGAGGGAGCTTGCCTGGTACGTCTCCCCAGGGAAGTTCATCACAGTAGTGCCACCAATGATAAACCCTGTAACTAACACCCACCAATCAGATGTTCAGTTATGGTGATCCAGGAGGTTAAACCTCCGAAATCCAGTCTTATTGCTCGGGTGAGTTTGTAAAGGCACACAAGTTAATCCTTAAAATAATCTGGTCCCAGAATATTTACTAATTATTCTTATTTTATTGGTTAATAATATAGTTATATCTGTGCTATACAGGGACTGTGTATAGTTATGAACACATATAGTACATTATCATCTGGCAGATGAATGCCAGGGCACAAATGCACAATGACTCGTGATGATGTCACCAGCTGTCGCTGACTCCAGAGCCAAGGAACTGATCTGGCCAGAGAGTAAGAGTGCAAGGATGAGGTGGAAAGAGGCAGAGGAAGGAGAGGGGGGGGGGGAGCAGAGAAGGGAAAAGAGGAGTTAAATGAGCTTTTTTGTGGGCTAGCATGGGGATCTCTCTCTCTCTCTCTCTCTCTCTCTCTCTCTCTCTCTCTCTCTCTCTCTCTCTCTCTCTCAGCTCATTCATTTAGACATGCACTTGTTCATGCTCAGTCCAGAAAGGTCAGTCAGTTAACATGTGCCTGCACCCTTTCTCCATGCACATGTGCACACCGATGTTGCATCTGGGATCATCTGCTATGTTTCCGTGGTCAGTGCCAGTATTGGTGCATGTGTTCACAGGAAAAGGATCTGAGAGCCTGAGCCTAAAATTATCTACGGATGGCAAGCAGTTATGGGGGCAAATTTGGAGGCTCTCACAAATCAGATAGGCCCCCCCCGACTTAATCTTCCCGTTCTGACTTAGCCCATCTAGTCCCATTGAGTCTTTAGAGCAACGTCAGAAAAGAAAAGCGTCAAAAGAAAATACCCTGTCCCAATGTTTCTGGAATTTTTTTGTGGAAAGTAGACAGATGCCCCTATGTTTTACAACCATTGTCAGAGTTCTAGGGTCACCCCACTGACCCCCCCAGAGGAGCAAAGATCACTGTTTTTAGGGAAAATGATGCCCCGGAGTTGGGGGGCTGGCCCCCCCTCCTCACTGAAATTAAAAATGAAACTCTGGCTTTGTTTTCATGGCCAGGGCCCTGGCTTTTGAATCCACCTTGTTTGGAGCACCTCAGGTGCAGGGGAGCAGCTGTACACAGCTGTACACACACGCAACATTAGGTGTTGCGCAAAGGACTCAACGGGACTTTATGGGTACGCGTTTCGCAAACGACACACTGGGCTTTTCCATATACAACTCTGGACTAAAGCTGGTATATCATGAATTTAAAGTGCCATAAAAAAAACCCTTGAAGGTAGGGACTTGTAACTTGAGGTACACTTAGGTGAGACATCCCCCTAAACACCCATAAAGCCCTGGAGCTGTGTGTACAACACAACTATGTTTGTTTGAGCATTGTGGTGCTGGACTCACAACAAAATCTGCGTATTTCAAGAATTTAAAGGGCCATAAAAAAAATCCATTGAAGGGAGGGACTTGTAACTTGGGGTACACTTAGGAGAGACATCCCCCTAAACACCTCTAAAGCCCTGGAGCTGTGTGTAAAACACAACTATGTTTGTTTGAGCACTTTCATGCTGGACTCACAACAAAATCTGCGTATTTCAAGAATTTAAAGTGCCATAAAAAAAAATCCCTTGAAGGTAGGGACTTGAAACATCAGATACACTTAGGTGAGACATCCCCCTAAACACCCCTAAAGTCATGGAGCTGTGTGTGCAACACAACTATGTTTGTTTGAGCATTGTGGTGCTGAACTCACAACAAAATCTGCGTATTTCAAGAATTTAAAGTGCCATAAAAAAAATCCCTTGAAGGGAGGGACTTGAAACTTCAGGTACACTTAGGTGAGACATCCCCCTAAACAACCCTAAAGCCATGGAGCTGTGTGTGCAACACAACTATGTTTGTTTGAGCATTGTGGTGCTGAACTCACAACAAAATCTGCGTATTTCAAGAATGTAAAGGGCCATAAAAAAACTTCCCTTGAAGGTAGGGACTTGAAACTTCAGGTACACTTAGGTGAGACATCCCCCTAAACACCCCTAAAGCCCTGGAGCTGTGTGTAAAACACAACTATGTTTTTGTTTGAAATCTTGTGTTTTCAGGTCCATGCTTTACATAGGGGTAAATGGATGAGTTGAGTTGACCTTAAGTCCCGTTGAGTGCCTAACGCAACGTAGGGGCTCCTTGCGCAAAAGACCCCGGGTGCATTTTATGCAGGTGATTCTTTCTACATGGGGGTTTGTTAAAAATGTTGATCAAACTGACTTTTGGGAAGTCTGGGAAGGTCATACCGCGGGACCAGATGGGTTAGACTGAGTAACAGTATAGTCTCAGGGACTAGGGCAGTGTTTCCCAGACTTTTTCGACCTGTGGCTCCCTTGAACATTGGTGACCATTGGCAGTGGCTCCCCATTACATTCTGTTGATGCCTGCCAATTGGCATTGCACTGTTTTCCGAGAGGATTCCATGGCACTCCGCGGCTCCCCTGGCTGGTTTCTGCGCCTCTCCTGGGAGCCACGCCTCCCAGTTTGGGAACCACTGGACTAGGGGCTTGTGCCAAAAGCTTCACAAATCTAAGCTTTCGTGAAGGGATTTGAAGGAAATAGGGGAGATGGCATCAAGGGGTCATTGTGAAGCAAGGTTGTATACAACTCCCTGGCATGGCACCTAACACAGACCTGCAGCAGGGCATTTCTCCTAGAAAAAGAGAAGGCAAGAAGGGAAAAGGGGAAGTAGAGTCAGCCCCAGCTTCGCCCTTGCCTGGCCCTGAAATATATCACTGCAAAAAAATGAAAGATGGAGTCAAATGTATTTTTTTTTTAACTTTCTAATTGTAGCAGGTATTTAATATGCCATTATGTAAAGGCATCCAACATGCTTCAAATGAGGACAGTCGTGTTTCTGGAGGTAATAAGAGAGGAAGGGACCTAACTTTCTTTCAGAAGGGGAGCTGGGAACTGGCCTTCCAGTGAGCATCGTTGCAGCTCAAAATCTTTTGCCTACGAATGGCGAACGCAAGATTAATTTCCACAAGGAAATCAGGAAGCCAGGCTACGAGAACAGGTTACGAAGGGGGTGGCTGTGTTAGCAATCCAAGAGGACCAGCTTTGTCAGAGACAGCAGATAGCCTGAGGGGCAAGCCTGACAGATTCCGGGGAACACAGCAGCGATAAAGAGACTCATCTGGAGGACTTATTTAATGGTTTTTGTGAAAGGGGGCATTACATGGCAACGAGGAAGGGGGATTAGACGTGTCAATTAGGAAGCACTTATCCTCCAGCCAAAGGGTCAAATTAAACATACGCCTAATTGTGAATAAGAGGGATACTTTAAACAGGTAGTGCTTCTTAATTGACTAAATGCAGCCATGGGTGTGTGTGTGTGTGTGTGTGTGTGTGTGTGTGTGTGTGTGTGTGTGTGTGTGTGTGTTTGGGATCACGGTATGTGAGGAGGGAGAAGTTAATCCTTTCCCATCGTGCCCTTTTCTTGTTCAAAACTTTACCAAAGTGGCTGTGTGCGCCCTGAGAAGATATTTACTGTATTTTATTCAACCAGTGATACAGGTACCACTGTGGAACACTGTATTATTTGTACTGTAATCTGTGAAACTCCTTGCCACAGGATGTGGTGATGGCACCTGGCCTAGATGCCTTCAAAAGAGGATTGGACAGATTGATGGACAAAAAGTCCATCAAAGGTTACAAGCCATGATGACTGTATGCAACCTCCCAGTTTCAGAGGCAGCCTGTCTCTGAATGCCAGGTGCAAGGGAGTGGCAACAAGATAAAACTAATTAAGCTGAGCAATGCAAACTCTGCAAGAAGTCACCTGTACTTTGATGCAAGATGAATACATATTGTCTTGAGTGCTCTCTGGGGCATCTGGTGGGGCCACTGTGTGATACAGGTAGCTGGACTAGATGGGCCCTTGGCCGGATCTAGCAGGGCTCTTCTCATGTTATGTTCACTGGTGGGACTTCACAGTAAAGCAGGTGGGGCTTGGACCCACTGCCCCAGGGACCACATGCCATTGATCTGCCTGGGAGTGGCAGTGGCCGGGGTAGCAGCAATATGTAGTGGCTTCAGTCTTCAAACTTGCATGGTTTGGGCATGGAGGGAAGGAGAGTACAGAGTAGAAGAGAGTCAAGTGGCAGAGGTCACCAGAGAAGCTTCTCTTCCACTGCAGGAACACTGATAGTGTAAGCCACCCACTTCTGCACACCTGCAAAGGTGTTACTCCGGAAAGTGGTGTTTGCAAGTTGAAGAATCTTGAGTTATCTTGCACAAAATAACCACTTTCGGCAGTATATAGGGGAGTGATCCTTGGCGGGAAGATATGAAAGAGCTAACATCCCCCTCCCTGCACACCAAGATCCTGATCATCTGAACCTCCTCCCTGTGCTTGCTCTCAGAGGTACTTTCAGCTTTAAGGTTTCCTCCTTCTCAAATGTGCAAGGGGGGGGGGGTCTAGATTAGCCTTGTGTCTAGTTTTCCTTCTCAAAATGTTTGTGGGGGGATCTGTTTTGGGGGCAGGGCCATCGCTCAGGGGGTAGGGCACATGCGTTGCCTGTGAAGTTGTTGTAACAAGTATAACAGGTGTCTGCACCGAGCAAGGGTTGAACTAGAGGACCTCTAAGGTCCCTTTCCACTCTCAGATCCTATGTTTCTAGAAGGTCCAAGGTTCAGTCCTTGGCATCTCCAGGCAGGGCAGGGCAAGACTTCCAATGAGCAAGATGGAGCAATGCGCCGAGTCACGAGGAAGCAGCTTTTAATGCAACCCCCCCCAATAAAACTGGGTTCATTTTGGCCCTTCTGCTGACTGCATCCACACTTGTGACTGTTCCCGACTGCCATCAGCAGCCTCTCTGCTGCACAATGCGTTACATGTGGCCCGTCCCTGATGCACAGAACAGCTCTCTCTCCTCCCGACTTTCTCCAGCAACCCTAATTAGGTCATTTATTCTTAAATTAGCAACTATGGAGCCGAAGCCCTTCACAACGCAACTGCTCCTGCCAAGCAAAGGAGGGGAGAGGGAGTCAAGTTTGGTGGACGAATCAGAGGCTGGTTCACTCATTAGTGCCAGTGCGCTAAATGTATCAGCCCACCATCACTGTGGCTTGTACTGCCTGCTAAATGGAGGTCTTGCGCATGCTACTCGCTGGGCCATTATTCTCCCCCAGCCACCTGCATTACATGATTTTCCCTGTTCTTTCCTTCCAACTCTAAGCCATGCGTCGCAATTATCTCAAGTGAACCTTCAACACACACAGAGGGAGAGAGTCCGTTCCTGCCCTTGCAGCGGCTCCTGGGTCTGCAATTGTACACGCTGAAGCCAATGCCCCTCCTTTCAAGCACTCAACTGCGTCTTTTTTTTTTAAGACTTCAAAGCCAGAAACAGAAGGGATTTTCAAGGACTTTTTGGGAAAAGAAATCACCATTAGATGAGGCTTAGGGCTGTTTCCATAGCGATCAAGGCTTTGGGGCACGGTGATCATTGCTGCAAAGCAAAACAGACCTCTTTTGTCTCTCGAGCCATGTTTGCTTATTATCTGAGACAAAGTTTTCCTGGAAATAATAATAGATGTATCAGTGCCCATTATAGAGAGGGTGCATGCACGTCAAACAGGAAGCCCCCGAAAAAAGCCCATGCAGCAGCAAGTGTGCTTGCCATTAAATTAAAAGAATATGGACACTGACCTGGATGAATTGAATTGTTCTTGTTCCCTTGGCTGCTGGAGCAGCACCGGAATCGGCAAATTGCATGAATAGCCCCATCTATCTGTTGTTTTCCCCCATGCCTACAAGATCAGCCTGCTTCAGACGTCGGGTTCTTCAGTGTTTATGTTACTTTGAAATATTTCTCCTTTGCTTTTGTTGGCCACACAACAACTTTCCTATACCTATACAATGTATACAAGCCTATACATTTTTTTTGTAAACCACTTTGTGAACTTTTTTTTGTTGAAAAGTGGTATATAAATACTCTTAATACAGTAGGCCCTTGGTATCTGCAGGGGATTGGTTCCGGGACCTCCTGCGGATTCCAAAATCTGCAGAGCTGAAGTCCAGCACCCAATGCCTGCAATGACTTACTGGGAGCCTCTGGAGGCCGCTTACGGGTAGCGCCGGGCCTGCGACACACTCCATTGGCCTCCCCGGGCCCCAGGACACCTTTGGGAAGCCACCAGAGGTCACAGAAGTGCAACCGGAAGTTGGGGTCGTGAAACTGGAAGTTTCTTCTCGTCACTTCCCCAAAGTGTCCTGGGGCCCGTGGAGGCCAATGGTGGTCCTGTGACGACCCAGAAGTGGCTTCTGGATATGGGACCCGGATATGGGACCACAGATATGGGACCCAAATCCGCGGATAAGGGACCCACGGATGCTGAGGGTCCACTATAGTAGTAGTAGTAGTAGTAGTAGTAGTAGTAGTAGTAGTAGTAGTAGTAGTAGTAGTATAATTAATATACCTATACCTTGCCTCTATCTGTACAAGGTAACTTGCAATCAAAATAATATTGAATACACACACACACACACACACACACACACACACACACAATCAAAAGGCAAAACAATATAAATTAATGCAGTGGTTCTCAAAGTTGCCGGGGAATGGGGACAAAAGCATTATGATGACGGTGATGATTTATTTAGATCATGCGATCAATATGTACAGGATGCTTCACTCAGAGTAAAACTGAAAAGGCATATTCCAGATGGGCTCACATTTCTGTGATGGGCTCACAGTCTCGATATTGACACAAGAGAGACAACGGAGGAAGGGCTGGGGAATGGAGGAAGTGGTATGCAATTGTTTCAATTTGCATGTACCTAGTCACAGTAGGGAAGAAGACTAAGGCGTTAAAAGCAGCATCAAATCAAATCAAAATCCCAATGATATCGCCCACGAACATCATTCTCTCCAAAAGCAGAATAAAACATCCAGGTTCTTACACGTTTCCTGGAGGAGGAAAACTAGGACCAACCAGGCCTCTGGAGGGAGGCCAGTCTGTAGGTCGGCACTTGCACCAAGAAGACTCTGCTTGTAATGTAGGATAAGCTTTTTTTTTTTTTTTTTTTTGGCAAATAGCATTTTTTCAGCAGGTACCATTGCCTTTATAGGGATGGCTGCTGCTGTGTGTAGGACTGGGTGCTTCACCCCATTGTCTCCAATTCCTGCCTCCTCCTAGTCTCTCCTCCATCTTTCTGCCCCAGCCTGCATCTCTTCGGAAGCACACACACAGTCGAGGCTCCTGCCCAGCTTCACCTTACTGCTACCTCGACTGTCTCCACTCACGGCTGCTGCAGTGCGTCACGCAGGCAGAGAACCTGCCATGTGAATGTTGAGATTTGTAGGGGGTGGGGAGAAGGCTCTGTCCTGTGTGCCATCATAGACTGAGATTCAATTGGCATGCATGTGAGATAGAACTTATCTGGATGGGGAATTCCCTATGTCAAGAGGTTCATGATCCACCTTCTGTTCAAGATGCACTTCTTGTAAAAAAAAAAAAAAGGTAAAGGTATCCCCTGACAAGTCCAGTCGTGTCCAACTCTAGGGTGTGGTGCTCATCTCCATTTCAAAGCCGAAGAGCCAGCGTTGTCCGAAGACACCTCCGTGGTCATGTGGCCGGCATGACTCTCCTTGCCGCAGCGCGTAGCATGCAGCTGGAACACGGAGCGCTGTTTACCTTCCCGCAAGCGGTACCTATTTATCTACTCGCATTGACATGCTTTGGAACTGCTAGGTTGGCAGGAGCTGGCCAAGCAACGAGCGCTCACCCCGTCGCAGGAATCGAACTGCCGACCTTTCGATCGACAGCTTATGGTTCAGCGGTTTAACCCGCTGCTTGTACCGGGGGCTAAAAGTGGCCTGGGAGTGGTTTGTGCCTGCTGCTGGGCTGTTTGGTTATGTTGCTCTCTCTAATCATGTTTTCCTCTCTCTCTCTCTCTCTCTCTCTCTCTCTCTCTCTCTCTCTCTCTCTCTCTCTCTCTCTCTCTCTCTCTCTCTCTCTCTTTCTCTCTCTGGGTGTATACAAATCTGTCCCTCTTCACCCCAGCATGCCGTCTTTTCCAGTGGCTGTTGCTCGTGGCTATTTTTTTAAGATTCTGACTGAGCCCTTTGGGGACAGGGAACCATTTATTGAGTTATTTTACTATGTAAATCACTTTGTGAAGTACTCTTGTTGAAAAGCAGTACAGTCAGACCTTTTTATCCACGGTATTTTTTATCCACGGATTTGACTCAACACGGATGGCAAAGCTGTGGAAGAGGGAATCCAACCGCACTACATTACCTCTTTTTTCAGCGTTGTCGAGGGCCTGCCAGCCACTTCAAGCCTCCTGTGCATGTCTAAAGCATTGAAAAATGCAGCTTGGAGTCTCTGGCGCCATTCACAGGTTGCTTCTAGTAGTGGCTTATTTTTTCAGTCAGTTTAAACAAACTCAGGAGGAGGGAAGCGGCAAAGATGCTGGAAAAAAGGTAATGTGGCACCGCTACACACACACACACACACACACACACACACACACACACACACACACACACACACCTGATTTCATATAACACTGATTTTCTTATCCACTGTGGTTCCAGAAACAGAACCCCAGCAGATAAAAAGGTCTGACTGTATATAAATCAACATCATACTTGGTAGAAATGTAATCAGTACACACCAACTACAGAAAGCAGCTTTCCTTGGAACAGCACACATATTACGAAAATATCTGTGATTATCCCAGGTCCTTAAAAAGGACCTGATATTTAACAGGCCAAGTCCAGCCACCAACATCTGGTGGGCTGTGCATAAGAACCATGCACACTCTAATGTTAACTGATCAAAACGGATGGCTGGGTAGGTAGGTAGATAAAAATATTGAAAGTTGCAAGCAGTGGAACTTGTGCCGTTCACTGAAAAGCACAGTCCTACTGGTGTGCTGCTGTCCTTCAAAAAGCAAAAACACCCAGAATAAGGCCTCCGGTGAAGGCCAGAGTGTATGGAAAAGCACAGATGCAGAAAAAGAAGTCTGCCTTGTGCAGTTATAGGCTCTCCCTCATTGGATGTTTTAAAGGAGTTGTTGGCTGTACTGAGCAGGGGGTTGGACTAGATGACCTCTAGGGATACTTCCAATACTAGGGTTCTATGAAATAGGGACTCAGTGCAAAATTTTGGTGCCAGGACAGCATCAGAAGCCTGCTGTTTCAAAACCCCGGCTCTGACTTTGCGCTCAGAGGGGATTTAGAAACGCCGAGTTAAGTGTCTCTCTAACTCTCTTTCATTTCTCAAAAGTGCCCCACAGGCTTTTGCCTCCCCTAGTAACCGTGGCAGAAGCCACCCATAAAATGGAAGGTTTATCAGCTGCCAGTTTCTCCATTTGTTGTTTTACTGTCGCTTTGCTTCTTGCCTAATAAAGGGAGGGTGACGTTCTCTTCACCGTTTCCACTTGCATAAAACATGCTGTATGCTGAACAATGCAGGAATACATTACATAAATTTCTCTTTGATATCCTGCATGTTTCCTGCTATAATGGAATCTGAACAGAATATAAGCCCTCTGCCTCAATGAGGCAGATAACTCACTCCCTGCCCATCCTCAATTAGGACAGGTGTCTTCAGGCCTTTGAACAGAGTTATGTGCCAGAAAGTAACAGACCTTTAGATGAATTTCTTTTCAGAGAAATCTATCAAGACCTCAAAGCCTGAGGCAATGTCATTTAGAACAGTGGGGCTGAGTGAAGCTGCTCTGTCCAACTAATTAAGCTGAGCAATGCAAACTTTGCAAGAGGTCACTTGTACATTGATGCAAGATGAAACTTGCCAACTGATCACACACAAATAACTCTTATACTTACAGCCCAATCCTGGTCTAGCAGGACGTAGTGGCACACATAAGGCGCCCGCCGCATCCTATGCAGGATTGGGCCTGCCCCAGTGCATCTGATGGCCTCCTCAGGGTAAAGGGATGTTGTCGTTTGTCCCTTTACCCCAAGTAACGTGTCAGCTGCCCCGATGGGCCTACTCGAATGCACACCAACAATTTTGCTGGAGTACATTTGGGAGACCTGTGTAAGGCCCAACAGGCCTCTGCTATCCCTCCCCCTTCCCAGGCCCAATCCTCTAAGTCCAACACCAGAACCACTACACCATCATGGCTCTCAATTAAGGTTCAGTTGCTGGCAGTTGTATGTACATCATACAACCTATCTTGCTTCTTTCCCAAGCTGGTCTCCACCATGTCTATCTTTTCTTCCACTTTATGTTTCTCGCAAGTCCTGTGTCTGGATCCTCTGCCTAATAAACATCTTCATCTCTGATGACGCACAACCAAACTCATTTATCTTCTGGCTTATCTGACAGTGCAAACTTGGGTAACTTTGGAGTGCCGCCACTCCAGAGTGTTGTAAATATGCCGTAAGGCACGTTTTCAACACCCGGAGAGTAAGCGGTGCCGGCGCAGAGGCCGGAGCTGCTTACTACAACTCGCAACTCACCCGACTCCAGCCGCCGCAGGTAGGTCCCGCACCAGTTGGTGAGAGGGCGGGACGGGGCGGTGTGGGAGGGGGGCCATTGGCCGGCCTGGGCGGGGAGGGGTGTGGATATTAGCACCGATATCCTAGGCCCCTTCCCAGCCCACGCCACACTTGCACCACCCAGTAGCGTAGGATGGGATGGGGCAGGGGGGACAACTGCCTTGGGGAAGCAGGCAGGGGGCATCAAACTGGAGGCGGGGGGCATCATACCGTTGGCGGCGATCCAGGCGGTGGCACAGCTCGGAGGAGCCTGCAGACGACTCCTGCTGTCTCCGTATCGCATTTAATTTGACCCCCTCCCTCCTGCCCAACCCCCAAGGGACTTTGGCTCTGGCTGACATCACTCGGGGGCGAGGTGAGTGACATCAGCATTACGAGGGGGGCAGCTGGCATGACGCCAGCTATGCTACTGGCACCGCCTCCATGAATGTATGCCAGATCTGGACCTGGCGAGCATTCGAGGAGGCCCATAGGCTTACACCCTTACACCTTACACTCGCTTACACCCAGGGAAGGGGACGAATGTCCCCTTCTTCTGAGGTGCAGTCTTGCAGCCCTGGGGCACCCTGCAATCCACGTAGGTTACAGCGGCCGGCCTTTTAGGCCGGTCGCGTATAATTACACTGGGTTGAGCTGCCCATCACCTATCATGGAGACCTACCTCCAAGTACTCGCAGATCCTTCACGTTTGTGCTTTCTATCTTTTCTGCAGAACAATCCATCAAGTGGACGTTCATGCGACGCCCAGTTGCTTTGCAAAATTCAATGTTTTATGCTGGACCCTATCCACCAATACTTGTGGGACCATCCTTTGCTGCTGGGTAGCAAGAGAGTCTCAATGTGCTCCCATCAATCTGGCCACAAGACTTTATTGGATAGCACGAAAGCTACAGGTGTACGCCGGTGTCACCGTTTTAAACAAACACAATCCATTTGCCAGGGCCTAAGTAACTGTTCCTGAACGTGTATGGGTAAATGTGTTTATAAAGCAAGAGAGGCCGATCCATCAGCCCTCAAAGAGCCTAATCAATATATTCCAATTTGATCTCAGAGTCGTTTCGCCCCTGGGAAAGTTTAATTTATTTCCGCTCGTGACCATGAAAAACAGGAACAGCTGAAGTGAACAAAAAGGTAGGAAGGGAGAGAAGAAAAAATGGCCAGTGCTGCACCCAGATCCTGCTCCACTTCAATTTCCTGTTTTACCTGAACAAATCACACCCATGACTTCAATGACCATGAAGACTGATTAAGAGCTAGCAAGGGCACTGCAAGACAAGGCAAAAGCAAGAGGGAATAAAATATGAATGGTCAGGTTGGTTGGGAGAACAGGAATAAACAAAGCACACTACTTAATATTGGGATATAAATTTGCTTCTCTGGTAGATGTTGTATCTCGCTATGAGCAGCACTTGGGGTGGCTATATGGGCTATTTGGAAGTCAAATATCCATACCATTAATACTGCCAAACAATGGCCATGCTGATATTCAAGTAACATTGTTCCGTCCAGGACTGCTGGTCACTTCCTGACCAGTTCTTGGTCCTGAATAGGGTCACCCAACTGAGGAACGCGTTCAGGTTCAATGTGGAGAAGGCTGAAAATATCAATGTACTCTCTATGCCATATTTTTTTTTCTTTGACCGTCCAATGTCCATGTCCATCCAATGTCCATGTCCATCCAATGGCAATGTCCATCCAATGGCAATGTCACCATATGAGGAGCAGGGACAATCGGGACTCGGGCAATGTCACCATATGAGGAGTGAGGACGCTCGCTAAGGGAGTCAATGGGGGCGGCTGGCTGGCCCCACCGAAAGGCCCGGTGCCGCCATCACAGGGCAAACCACCAAAATACAAAGGTGACCCCGCTGAAGCAAATTCAGACAAAGGGGTGAATTGAGCTGGGCGGCTGCCATTACATTTTCTCCAACAGTGATGGGGTAGGCCCTGCAGGGGATGTGCCCCAGTAGGGCCAGTATGAAAACACGTAAGGCCAAGCAGAAGAAGGAACATTTCAAACCTTCCCTATCATTCCAACCCCCAGTAACAGCCACTGACACAGGCACATCCTCCCCTGAGGCAACAGCAGCTGGTGGGGCCGGCACAGGGCCAGGGACCAGGGCGAAATGCTAACTGGGCACTGAGGGGGTCTTTGGAGGGATTTATCTCCCACATTCTGAGCTCTCTTGGGCATTATGTTGGCAAGCACTGACCAGAGGCAAGGTGGAAAACCTGGAGCCCCATGAAGGGCAGCAGAACAGAAAATGGCAAAAAATACCAGAAACCCAGAAGCCCTAGAAGGAGGGGGCTAAATGTATGCCTAGGTGATCTTGTTTTAACAGTAAGGATATGCCCAGTGCCCAGGGGGGCACCAGCAAAAACAAGCCCCAAAACGGAGCAGAAGCGGGTCCCACACAGAATAAGAACAGCAGCAAGAAGTTCCCATGATGTTGCAGAAGCTACAGTTCACAATGGAAGAAAAGAAGGCCTGGGGGGTGGGGGGGAGCTGAGAAAAACAGATCCGCTAACACTAGAAAGGGGGACCAAAGCGGAATGTGCCAAGCCTGGGCTCAGCTCACGCCGGCTCCAAAGGTCCTGCCGCAAAGGCGCTAAAGCAGCAGCAACAACAAAGTGGCTGCAGGGGCAAAAGCACCTAGGCTGCAAGCCAGCCGGCCACACAAGAAGGGAATGCCAGCCCACCCAGGTCTGATGAGTGTGCTGAGACATGCTGCAAAACACACCATGGCCTGGGACACCCAGGAGCTCCAGATGGTGATCTTCCTCGATTGCTGGCCAGATACAACTGAGGG